>RJWK010028096.1:0-26036 GCA_004363435.1 Platanista minor | reverse complement strand
AGTGCCTGGCATTTAGTAGGTGCTTTAGACATGTTAGTAATCGTGCTTACCCATCTCCCAGCTTTAAGTGGAGCTACCGCCTCAACTAGATTGTTTATCATCCAGAAAGTGCCAAGCAGAAGGCAAGATACCGAGCAGGCCTCCTCCAGCATCTCCTTGGTTACAGACATTCGTGGTGCAGATCACGTGCATTGCACCTGTTCGATCGAAAAGACACTCACTCTTTTCTTTAGCCGAGCTCCTTATGTGTGCCAGGCACCAGGCCAGGCCTTGTACAAACATTACCTCACCTAATCCTCGTCACCAGCCTAGGAGGAAAGGAATGTCCTTACATTACAGAGTGGAGGATGGACTCCCCCGGTGTCAACAGCCGGCAAAAGTTGGAAAGCAGGCGCGCCCGAATTCAGCATCTAGAAGGAGAGGAGATCAACTCTCTGAAAGAGACTTTCTTTTCCTTTATGGGCAATATCTTTGGAGCCTTTTCTAATTATAATGTAATCTACATTTGTCTACAAATCCAAGCGATATGGAAATGTGACATACATAGCAACTGGACATTTTCTCGTTATTCTACCTACAAAGAGTAACTGTTTTTGGTAGTCCTGTAGATGTTCGTCTGATCTTTTTTTCAAAAAGAAATACACACATATATACATTATTTTCTAACCAAAGAATGAAATCATACTTCGGATTTCTTAAGATCCTGCCATTTAAACTTAATGTATTGAGACATCTTCCTAAGCAACACATATAAATAAATGTCATGCTTCATAAAGGCGACGTGGTATCTCATTTGTGGATTACTCTGACTTAATCAATTGCCTATCAATGAATAGTTAGCTCCTTTCCACTACTTTACACCTGTAGACAGCTCTACCATAAACATCCTTGCAGGCAAATGTATATCTTTTTGGAAGATTCCTTAATTATTTTCTTAGAATGTACTGCTAGAGACGGGTACTCATATTATTTAAGGTTCAATTACAGATTTTTGCAAATTTCCCTGAAAAAGTGTTACACCTGCTCTCTACCTGTACCAGCAGTTTAAGAGTCTGTAATTCTGTGAGATAGACGTGGGGATGTCTCTTCCTCTTTTGAGGCCAGTTTATCAAAAGGATACATCTCCATGGTTCTCCACGATAAATCTCTTTATGTGTGTTTGCTAAACAGCGTATGGATTTAAAACCAGATCTCTTTGTTCCTCCTGCCTTTGCCCCATCCCGAGACCATTTGCTTTATGCCAGTTGCCAGTATTTCCCAGGCAAAAGCTGAGATTCTTGGCAGGGTTTTCTGTTTGACCCTGTGTTCCTCCATGTGTAAATAGGTTGTTCTGTAATTATAATTCATGACGTTTGCATGTAATAGATGTCTTGCCCCAGCAGTGTTAACTTCATTAGATACCAACCACAGGGTTTTTTTCTTCCAAATCACCACCCCCTCTCAAAAATAGAAAAAGGAAAAGAAATTACCAAGGCTACAGACAGATCTTTATTTCTAATACGTTGCCTGAGCACTTGTATTAAGTCATGTTTTCTCTGGCCAGGACTACCCTGGTATTTTTTTTTTTTTTCCTGTCACTTTAGTCTATAAATGAAGTGAAGTTACTGCTCCTATTGAAATGGAACACTGTGCCCTTGGTTTGCTCTTAACGGGTGGGAAAACCCCATTAAGTGTTTGTGAAATATGTCTTAAATGCAGGAATTTTAATCTAGTGGTCTAATAACTCCCTCTCCTCCACTCAAATGAAAGCCTTAGGTTTTCCGGCATCTGTTCAGTTATTTGTTCACCAAAACTTTCTTACACAAGCCTGACTCTGAGAACTATGATTTGGGAACGTTTCTTCCATTGGGGCATATATTTTTTAAAAGTACGTCTTTCAAAGAATCAGGAACGTTGACAGGTGTATTTCACGGTAAGATACTAGTTTAGAAACGTGCCTGGAATTCTTCATCTTCTAGAGTAAAAGCCATGAAATCTCTATGACTGCCCCAGGATGTGACAACTCATAATATTATAAGAACTAAGGGCTTCCCTGGTGGCGCGGTGGTTGAGAGTCCACCTGCCGATGCGGGGGACGTGGGTTCGTGCCCCGGTCCGGGAGGATCCCACGTGCCGCGGAGCGGCTGGGCCCGTGAGCCGTGGCCGTTGAGCCTGCGCTCCGCAACGGGAGAGGCCACAACAGTGTGAGGCCCGCGTACCGCAAAACAAACAAACAAACAAAAAAAACAAAAAAAACCTAAGACCTCATAATGTTCGAAGTCCGTTGTTTTGCTGCAAAGTTTGATGGCCATCTCAAAAGTGTACTCTCCTTTTAAAGCATATTTCATGAGAGTTGGAAAGTTTCTCCTCAGCACAAGCCACAAAGAGCGCCAAGCTAGACCTAAATATATTAATTCAGCTCTCCAACATATTTCTGTTGACTGTCTTTTTTTTTTTTCTTTTCCTTTGGCCAGAGTGTTTATTAGGAAACTCTGGGTATATTTGCTGGAGGTAAATTTGATCTTCATATTGGGAGCAACAGGGTAAGATGTCATTTATATTTGTGAACAAGGTAAATTTTTTTAGCCCTGACTACTTTATTTCCTAAAATCAAAGGCATTTCCCATATAACCAAATTATAACCATCAATAAATATCAGGAAGGTAACATTGATATACTGTTACCATGTAGTTCTCAGATCCCATTCAAGTTCCACTCAATGAGCTGTCTGTAGGAAAAGTCCAGTTCAGAATTGCTTGTTACATTTAGTTTTCATGTCTCTTTCATTCTGCTTAATTTTAGAGCAATTCTTTAGTCTTTTCTATACTTTCATGTGTGGCCATTCTAGTACAGCAGCATGGGGCAAAATATACTTCAAGGTAAACTATTTCAGTGGGGAACCCACCTATACTGTGACTTTTAACACTGGAAATAGGAAGGGAGTCTGTTCTGGCAGCCATCTGGAATGAGTATTACTCTAAAAGTTCACTTGAATCCGTGGACACGATGTGATTCACTTCCTCTTGCCCAATTGGTGGGTCTCATCACTTATGGATGCAGTTCTCTTTTTTCCCCCCACTTATTCATTCAAAATATTTGAATGTCTATTAAATGTAAGGAAAAAGAAGCCATATGTGTACTTTCCCACTGAATCTGGACCTCAGAATCCTTCTCAACACAGTGTCCTGGGCAACCTGAACCCATTTCTCTCTGTTGGCACCCTAGAGGAAAATAAATGAGAAAACACAACTTAGGTGACTGGGATTCCCACACACCATGTGAAACAGGGCCTTGCATGCAGAAAATACTTGTTGAATGGATTTAACTTGGTGTGAAAATAGTCTTTCCTTTCAAGGTAGGAGAGGAGAGGAATCAAAGAGGAAAAATAAAACAGAAAACCACATCCTACAATACTGAGTTAAGTATGTGCTTGTTCCCTTTGTTGCTTATCCTGAGGAGGAAAGATGCCTGGAAAATCTGAGTTGCTAAAAGCTGGGATTGTCCCAGATACTATTGTGCACATAAAAGAGGAAGCGGGACTGAGTTCATTAATCGTGACTAAGAAAACCCTTAGCGCTTTTTTCAGTTTGTGATTTTAGAGAGCATCCCTTCAAATCTGTATTGCTCTGTCAAAGTTCTCTTTCAGAGGCTGGACATTTCTCCTAAAGATTCTGTCATAATTCAGAGTATTTTTAGAAGTTGATTTTTGGGAGTGGGGGGTGGGAAAAAGGAGTATATTCTTCAGATTCTTGTTTGATTTTTTTTTGGACCATTTCTTTCTTGGTGGCTAGATCTGCAAACTTTGTGGGTAGCTTTAACCTGGGGAAAGAGTCGAATATCACTCAGGGAGAAGCATTAAGAATAAAATGGGTATGAGATTCTAGGTCCATCCACCTCACTACAAATAGCTCAATTCCATTTCTTTCTATGGCTCAGTAATATTCCACTGTGTATATGTGCCACATCTTCTTTATCCATTCATCTGTGGATGGACACTTAGGTTGCTTCCACGTCCTGGCTATTGTAAATAGTGTTGATTGTCCTACAGAGGCAAGTAAGTCAGAAAGAGAAAAACAAATACCATATACTAACACATATGTATGGAATCTAAAAAAAAAAGGTCATGAAGAACCTAGGGGCAGGACAGGAATAAGGACGCAGATGTAGAGAATGGACTTGAGGACACGGGGAGGGGGAAGGGTAAGCTGGGACAAAGTGAGAGAGCGGCATGGACATATATACACTAGCAAATGGGGATATATCTATATATGTATAGCTGATTCACTTTGTTATACAGCAGAAACTAACACAACAATGTAAAGCAATTATACTCCATTAAAGACATTAAAGGAAAAAAAAAGAATAAAATGGGTGATTCACTTAGGTACATTCATTCGGGGTCAAACAACTAGGGTGCAAACATGAATTTTTTAAAAAATGAATGCACAGCATAATTATAATGCGTTTTGTGCTTTGCTTTGAAATGTCCATTTAGGCATTTCCAAAGGCCATTCCCCAAGAGGAATTCCAAGAGCATGTGGGGTGATGGCTCCAAATTTGTTCTGCGAAAATACCCTCTGGAAGGGGTCTCTCTTGAAAAGCGGTCCCTGTGATGAACTCATTCTGGTGCATTGTCACTTTATCATTGCCTTACATTTCTTCCTCAGCTAGGGCCTGTAAGAGAGGGGCCCCAAAAAGTGAGAGAAGAATCGACAACATTTAGAATGGATAAACAACAAGGTCCTACTGCAGAGCACGGGGAACTATATTCAATATCCTGTGATAAACCATCATGGAAAAGAATATAAAAAAAAGAATGTATGTGTATAACTGAGTCACTTTGCTGTACAGCAGAGATTGGCAAGACATGGAAAATCAACTATACTTCAATAAAAAAAAGAAGTAAGAAGAAAAAGGGGTAATTCATGGTGACAAGATAGGGGAGAGGGAAAGGAAGGAAGGAGAGCAAACCTTGGGCCCTGGGGGTATTTGGGGAACCTGCCTTTGGCTACGTCCTGTTGCCTTTTGACTGCTGCAAGGCTGGCGCTCCTGTGCTCAGAGCCATCTGACCTGCGGATGGCCGGAAGCCGACCATGACAGAGGCCTGAGATATTGCAGATCGGGTTGGGGAAGGGTCAAAATCATTAGTCACAGGAGATGAGAGGAGGAGGAGGTGGGGAACTGGGTGCAGTGGAAACGGCTCCCGTGTTGGAGCCCAGCAGGCCAACTCTGAAGAATCTAGACCCTTTTTTTCTCAAGTCACGCTTCCCTCCACGTCTTCCTCACCCCTGCCCTCTCCACCACCCGCTCCAAACTCCCAAAAGCCCCTCTCTCTCTGGCCCTGCTGATTCCCTCTCCGCTTGAGTTCTGTGCTCTCAGTAGCCCTGTTTCTCTTCTTCTGGCAGCCTCTGCAAAGGCTGGATGCTTACAGTCTGGCCTTTTTCTCATACTTTGACTGTGACTGGGTGGGCCGGGAGGCAAGCCAAGAAGAAAGGAGGGACTTTTTTGCGGTACGCGGGCCTCTCACTGCTGTGGCCTCTCGCGTTGCAGAGCACAGGCTCCGGATGCGCAGGCTCAGCGGCCATGGCTCACGGGCGCAGCCGCTCCGCGGCATGTGGGATCTTCTCGGACCGGGGCACGAACCCACGTCCCCTGCCTCAATTGGCGGACTCTCAACCACTGCGCCACCAGGCAAGCCCAGGCAGGGCTTTTTGAAAGTCTTTTTATACCTGCGTTGTTGCCCCCAACCTCCCCCCATCACTCAGCCTACTTTGAAATTAATGAATGCACAGCTCGGAGAATGCAGGCTTTATGTAATAAAACCTCTCCCTCGTTCTGCCCTGCCTCTGAATCCTTGCCTGAAGCGTTTTCGTGAATTTGAGGCTGTTAACAGGGGATGGAGTGACAACTCTTGATTTGGGAGGCTTCCCTCTTTGACTGAAGACAGGCAGAAACAGTGGTGGCAGCTGCACCCAAAACACTCTGGTTTTTTTCTGTCCCGCTCCGGGCCACACCCACCTTGGGGGCAGGGCTGAGCTTAGATGCTGCCTTCCTGGGAAGCCTTCTTAGAGTCCTGGATCTCCACGAGTCTCAACTTCCCCTGCACATTACAATCATCTGGGGAGTTTTAAAGAGTCTGATGTCCAGGCCACACCCCAGACCAGCTGAACTAGAATCTCTAGAGGGAGGACCCACGCATCAGTCATTTTTAAAACTCCCCAGGTGATTCCCAGGAGTAGGTAAGTTTGAAAACTAACAGTCTGGACCAGTGCTTCTCAAACTCGAATTTACAAAGGAATCTTTGGAGGATGTAGTTAACATGGAGATTCTGATTCAGTAGGTCTGGGGTGGGATCTGAGCTTCTGCATTTCTCATTTGCTCCCATGCGGGTGATGACGATGCAGATGGTCCATCGACTACACTTTGAGAAGCAAGGTCCTAGAGCTTGTGTATCAGAAATGCCCAGAAGACCTCTTCAAATGAAGATTCCTGGGCTCCATCCTCAGAATTCCTGCTTCAATGGGTCTGGGTTGGAGGCCTGAGAATTTGCATGCCTACCAATTTCCCTTTGCTGCTGGTCCAGGGACCATACTTTGAGAACCACTGGCTTAGACTGTTTCAGTAATGCCCCTCTGCTGGCCTCCCGGAGCTCCTGTACTGACTTTATTGTAGCGGTTGCTAATATTTACTGAGGGCACCCATCATGGTCTAGGGCCGGTACTAGGCACATAGTAGGAAGCAATGCTATGTAGCCATTTCCAGCAAAAGCTTTAAATATGGAACATGAGTTATGACCTAAGTTTTCTAGCTTTTTAAATGAGGCCAGTCATTTCATTCTCTGAGCCTCATTTTCCTGATCTGCAAAATGGGAAGCATACTAGTGCTTGCCTCACAATTTGTTGTAAGGATTGAGTAAAGTAATACATGGTAAAACCTAAAAAGAGGGCTTAGTGTAGAATAAGTGCTCATTACCTTGTACCATTTATTATAATCACTGTTACTATTGTTAGTAGCACAGATACTTCTTTAAAACCTCTTGTAGTTTTGATTTGCATTTCTCTAATAATTAGTGACATTGAGCATCTTGTCATGTGCCTACTGGCCATCTGTATGGCTTCTTTGGAGAAATGTCTATTTAAGTCTTTTTTTTTTCAGTTGGGTTGTTTGTTCTTTTGTTGTTGAGTTGTATGAACAACAAGGTCCTACTGTACAGCACAGGGAACTATATTCAATATCCTGTGATAAACCATCATGGGAAAGAATATAAAAAAAGAATGTCTCTATGTGTATAACTGAGTCACTTTGCTGTACAGCAGTGATTGGCACGACATTGTAAATCAACTACACTTCAATTGAAACAAAACCCCCCAAAACCTCTTGTATATTGCAGTTGCCTGTTTATGCATCTACCTTCCCAAACTTTGAGGTCAGTGTTCACATCTGTGTACTCATTACCCAGCAGATACCTTGCGCATAGTAGGAGCTCAATGAAAAGGTGTTGAGTGAGTGATGGGAGCCCTATCTGGCCTGAGGCGCTGTGTCACGGCTGGCCATCAGTGGATGCTCTCAGCCATCAGCCCTCTCTGGGAATCACTCATGCAGTTAGAAAGAGCCATTGCAACAATCTGAATGTTTGGGTCCCTCCCAGAATTCATATATCAAAATACTAACTCCCAAAGGTGATGGTATTTGATCCATGGCTCTTTGGGTGGATATAGCAGAGAGACGGACAAGCACAACCCATGCTAGCTTTTATAAGTCTCAGCCTAGAAGTGACACACATCATTTCCATTTACAGGCCATTGGATGGAACTAGTCACAAGGCCCCACCATACTTCCAGGGGATTGGAAAGTATCATCCTCTCTCTGCTCAGAAAGGAGAGGAGAGCCAGATATGTGTGAGCACCAGAAATCTACCGCACCTGCTCCAGTGTTTAAATCTCCTTATGCCTCTTAATATTTGCTTTTTTTCCCAAACAAAACTGAAGGTCCAATGGTAGAGCCATACGTGTATTTTTTTAAATCACAAAATAACTGTATAAATGCACTGTGATAAGTGCTGTCAAGGTAAATTTTAGGATGACATGAATGCATATATCAGAGGGCACTGATTTAAAATAGGGTAGGACTTTTGGTCCATTTTGTTCTCCCAAGTATCCAGAAAATACACAGAATATTTATGAATAAATGTAAAATCAAGTGCTCAAAGTATTTGTTGAATAAATGAATAAATAAATGAATAAATGGTGTATTCTTGAAAACTCCATCGTTCAGTTAAAAAAAAAAAAAAGAATGTTGACTCTCTACCTAATAGCCGTTCCTCAGTTTCTTTCTAGTTAACAGTACCAGTGAGGGTTCTACCAGAGGGAAAAAAGCATCAATAAATGTATATATTATACATGCACACACACACACACACACACACACACACACACACTCACACTTGAGTACTGAGAATGTATCTCAAGTCACACACACATGCACATTTGAGTATTGAGCATGCGTCTCAGGTCCCAAATCTACGGGGCAGACTGGCAGGCTGGAAACTCAAGGGCCAGAGTTGATGCTCCGTCTTGAGGCAGAATTCCTCCTTAGAGGAATCTCACTTCTGTTCTTAGGGCCTTTCAACTGATTGGATGAGACCCACCCAGATTATCAAGGATGATCTTCTTTCCCGAAGGCAACTGATTATAGATATTAGCCACATCTACAAAACACCTTCATAGCAACACATAAACTTAGGTGAGTAACTGGGTACTAGAGCTTAGCCAGGTTGACACGTAAAACTAATCATCACACCAACAGAATTCTGATTTTGTTTTCCCTCCCTGAAGCAGCCCCTTCCTTCAGGTCGTGAGTCATGCACTGGTTCCAGCATGGCCATGTGGGGAGAATGCCAAAGGCAGACCTCTAGCTAATTGTTCCTTTCTCATAACAGGGGACATAGGAAGGAGATGTCCCTTTTTTGGTCTCCACTCATGACATCTTCATGAGCCAGGAGCTCTCATGGGGCCATAAGGAAGTGTGAGCAAGACACACATGCTGAGAAATGACAGCAGAGAAAGATAAAGAGCACCTGGGAGTTTGATAATGTCATTGAACTACTGAACCCCCCCAGCCCTGGAGTTTCCCTTCCCCAGTTCCTCCTCTGTGAGATAATGAATATCCATTGGGTGCTTCTTATTCGTAGCAGAGGGACCCTCCACTGATACAAGGACCCAAACCACATGTGCCTGACTATCTAATAAGAGTTGGTCACAACTGAATGAAATCTGCTGCCTACAGTACTTGACAGAATATAAATACACACGTGTGCATGAAACCAGACAGGGGAATGGACTTTGCCAGTCAGAAAGAGTCAGATCTTGGAATTTTCCACCTTGGTGTCACAGAGGAGGATTTATTAACAAGGAGGTGCTCCTGTCATTGAACTCAGTTTCATTTCAGCGTCCTGACTCCACAGTTCATGGAAGAAGCTATGTCTGATTAAGTCACCTTGCCCGATCTTTACATCCCAATTATGCAAAGTAAATCAATGAGTGAGCTGTGTCCTGGGCCTGACACTGTCATTGACCGGCTGAGTGATCTGGTAAACATCCTCCCCTTGCTAGACCTCAGTTTATCCATCCACTCAATGTGTGATTTGGCCTGTATCAGTGATTCCCAAATTCTTTTTAAGTTGACCCTACTTTGCAAATAAAATCTTACCTCTAGCCCCTCCTGGACACAGCAAATAAAATCAGAGTGGTCCAACTGACCTGTGAGTAGCAGAACTAATACTCTCTTCACATGGAGTGGATCTCCATGGGATTCATTCTGAAGGTCCAAGGCTCCATTCAATACTATTATTTTAAATCTATAGAGCTTTCATTATTTTTATTCAAAAAATATCTATTGAACACATACTATAGAGCAAACACTGTTCTAGGTGCTAGCACTAGAGCAATAAACACACACACTTTCTAGAGGAGGATACAGAGTGTAAACAATTGAATAACATGTCAGACGATGGTAAATGCTAACAAGAAAAATAAACATAAAGGAGTAGAGATCTATTTTCAGTTTTTTGAGGAACTGCCATACTGTTTTCCCCAGTGGCTGCACCAATTTACATTTCCACCAACAGTGTCCAAGGGTTCCCTTTTCTCCACATCCTCACCAACGCCTGTTTTTTGTGTTCTTTTTGATGTTAGCCATTCTGACAGGTGTAAGGTGATACCTCACTGCGGTTTTTAAAAAACAAATTTTTAAAATTCTTTTTCAAATTCTTTTCCCGTATGACCCAGAAATTCCACTCCTGGGTATATATCTGAAAATAAAACACTAATTCAAAAAGATACATGCACCCCAGTGTTCGTAGCAGCATTATTTACAATGGCCAAGATATGGAAGCAACCTAAGTGCCCATCGACAGATGAATGGATAAAGAAGATGTATTACACACACACACACACACACACACACACACACACACACACACTGGAATACTGCTCAGCCATAAAAAAGAACAAAATTTTGCCATTTACAGCAGCATGGATGGACTTGGAGGGCATTATGCTAAGTGAAATAAGTCAGACAGAGAAAGACAAATACTGTATGATATCACTTATATATGGAATCTAAAAATCTACAAGATGTGACTTCCCTGGTGGTCCAGTGGGTAAGATTCTGCACTCCCAATGCAGGGGACCCGGGTCCGATCCCTCGCTGGGGAAGTAGATCCCGCATACATGTGGCAACTAAGAGTTCGCATGCTGCAACTAAGAAGCCTGCATGCTGCAACTAAGAAGCCCGCATGCTGCAGGTAAGAGGCCACATGCCGCAAGGAAGAAGTCCACATGCCGCAACTAAGACCCAGCACAGCTAAAAAACAAAACAAAACCAAATCTACAAGCTAGTGAATATAACATAAAAGAAGCAGACTCACAGATACAGAGAACAAATGAGTGGTTACCAGTGGGGAGGAGGGAGGAGCAGTATAGGGATGGGGGAGTGGAAGGTACAAACTATTGGGTGTAAGATAGGCTCAAGGATGTACTGTATATACAAGGCGGGGCATATAGCCAATATTTTGTAATAATTGTAAATGGAAAGTAACCTTTAAATATTGAACAAATGTTTAAAAATAAATATATAAACAAACAAAAAAAGAAGTAGGATGGGCTAAAGTGGGCACAGAGGTTGCTACTTATAAAGATGCTAGGGGGAGCCTCCATCTCCTTGATGAAGGAATCTTACCAAAGAAAGCCAGGGTGCTACCCATGGGGATATCTGGAAGAAGAATTATGGACTGTCCTTGAAGTAGAGAGAGGTGGTATCTTGTCTTATTGATCTGGGACTCAGATATGTCTGGGAGTGTCTGATAAAGTGATAGGACCCAAGCCCACAGGAGTGATTTTGCATGTCTTGATCTGCATGAGAGAAAGGGAAATGTGAGGAGGAAGTGAAACATCTCAGAGAGGAAGAAAAGGGAAAGCATGGCAAAAATGACAGAAAACCTATTTCCCAGAACAGAGAATCTTGGAATCTATTTCTGTATCCTTGGGGCAGAGGGAATAGAGGCAAAAGCTGCAGGCACTGATGTCACTAAAGTTTTGTGATCTGCTAGGCACAAACAGTTCTGATTTAGGTCCTAGGTGGCATCATGACAAGATGTGGCACCATGTAGAGGTGAAGAGTATTCCCCTTATTTTTTTCTGGAACTCAACATGGATCTGACTTGAGGGAGATAATAGAGGGCAAAGGTACCCATGTTAACACTACCGAGGTATCAGCTTCGGAAGCTCTGGGAGGTTAGCTCTTGGCGTTAGCATCAGTGCTGTCTCAATAGTGAGGCATTAGTAGTGTATCAACCAGTTTAGGTTAAGTTGTGCTGCAGTGAGAAATACCCCCAATCCCAGTGCTTCACAACAATGAAGATTTATTTCTTGCTCATATTATATGTCCATGGAATAAGCAATATCTTGGGCCTTGATGACCTTACGGTAGAGGGGGAAAAAAAAAAGAATATAGTAAAACCACTCAGTGGCTCTTAAAGGATCTTAGAGCTAGTGCTTGGAAGTGGTAGATGCCACGTCTGTCTATGTGCCATCGGCCAAAGTAAGTCACTTGACTGAGTCTGACATCACTGGAACAGGAACGCATGATTCTCCCATAGAGTGAGATCTTAAATGAAGGATAGCAAACAGTATGAAAAATAATTCAATACCAAAATCAGTAAGGGAGCTTAGATTTGGAAGAACACAAGAAGACTCTTTGTAAATAAAGGCAAGACATCCCTAGAGAGTCTCAGAAATAATAAAAGCAGTTAACAGAAGATTTAATGTTTGGGGACATAAGCTAATGAAATTAAACTTACTGCTCTGAATATGACCTAAATCCTATCCCCCACTGCAGAGTCCTGGGAAAACTCAGGTCACACATTTCCTTATGGGGTGATCTTTTGGGGAATGCTGTTTTTGGATATAGCAAGAACAAAAACGCTTTGCTGCTAAGGACCAGTAAACTTTCAACTCAACTCTGAAATCCTGGCACTATGGTGTCTTAGTAGACAGCCAGTGAACTAACTAGAATGCTCTGGTAACCAGAACGTTATCATTAGACTAAAGCCTTAGATGATCCAACTATAGTGAGTAGCTTTTCTGGTTTCTATTGCTGTATCACAAACTACCCAAATCCATGTGGTATAAAATAGCCGTTTTATTATTCTAGAGGTTAAGGTTTCACAAAGGGCAATGTGAGAATTCGTTGTGTCTATTTCAGGATGCCTGAGTTTCAGCAGGAAAGACTCAAAAGCTAAGGGTGACTTGACAGCTGGGCACTGGAAGACTCTAACAGCATGTTCATTCACGTGTCTGGTGGTTGGTGCTCTGGGATCTCTGCTGGACTCTTGGCCAGAACACACGCACATGGCTTCTCTATGCAGTCTTCCTATGTGGGAATAGAGTACAGGCTTCCTCATAGCATAGCAATTGAGTTCTAGGAGCCTGGATTCTCAGATGGGAAACCAACACGTGACTTTGCCATGAAGCTGATTGGGCTTCCTCACAGCATGGCAGCTGGGATCCAAAGGTGAGTGTACCAAGAGAAGCAGGCAGAAGCTGTGTTGCCTTTTGTGACCTATTCTTGGAAGTCATGATGCTACTTTCACTACCGTCACAAGCCCACCCATATTCAAACAGAGGGATCACACGGCCTCCTTTCAATGAGAAGAGGGTCAAAGTCATATTCTAAGAATAAGTGATGAGACTGGAGATGTTATTGCAGCTAGTTTTGGAAAATACAGTCTGCCATAGTATCTACCACATGTTGGGATGTCTGGGAGGTCTATGATTACCCTCAATGATCATCTCTGTTCAGTGAGGTAAGTATATTTTACTTATTCCTGTATCCTAAATATGATTACCATGTTCACTGCCTTTCTCATAATTTTAGAATCACTGTTTCTCTGAGATTAAGGGTCCGGAAGTTGGTTGCTATCATAGATCTCTGGGATGATTGATGGGTATTTTAAGAATAACAGGAATCTTTCTAGAAGTGGGGAATCTGCCCAGTTGGCACGGAGATTGGTTAGACCAGCAGTGGGAATACAGTTCTGATGTCCTGTTAGCTATCGCCACTTATTTCGGAGAAACATCCTCCCTGCATATTTTGGAGAAATATCCTCCCTGCATATTTTGGAGAAATTTTGGGGATACAGGGGAATATCTCTATTGTGCTTTGATAGCTCTAAGGAGGGAGACTCACTGCTTTTCCCCATTTTAGGAACCTCTGCAACTCTGAGGACCAGAAAATTTCCCCTTAAGTCTAACCTCTGTCTCTTTTGCTTTATTGTCAATCCACTGAATCCAAGCTTATTCAAGTTTTCCACGAGATCTCTTCCCCTACTGTGGTGACCATAAAGAACTTATGTTGCAAATGATGCAGCTAACTAACAGATATCAGTGCTGCCATCAGCCTGGGTCCTGGAGTGAGTACATTGGGCAGAGCCCCTTGACAGCCTGCACTGGGCATACAACTTGAGTAAGAAATCAACCTTTATTATATTGAGTCACTGAGATTCCAGGGACATTGACTTCAGCATAGCTTCGCTTCGTCTGACTAATACATCTCGGAACACATCAAGCCAAACTGATTCTCTCACGAGGATCTTTGTTAAAGCTGATGTTCTTCCTTAATTACTTCCCTCCTCCGGCAATCCAAATCCTACCCATCTCCCACAACCCATTTAACCTGTAACACCTTCACTGGTAGCTCTTGCCAACAATAATATTTTCCTGTCATTCATTCATTTCACAAATAATTCTTGAGTATTTATGACGTGCCAAGTGGATTCAGTAACAATTAATGCACCTAAGTACTAAGTAGACAAAGTACCTGTTTCCTGGTTTCAGCATCTCCCTAGGTCCTTTGAGTCTCTGATTATCTTCTTTTTTCTCAACCTGCTTATATGATCTCCTGTTGTTACAGTTTTAAATGTATTTGGCTGACCCGAGAGGATGCTCTTGTGCTTAAATAACCTTTCTTTCCCTTCCCTTCCTCCTCTCTTCCCTTCCCCTCTGTGAATCCGTTGCCTTGGGCTGTCAAATAAACACATTGCTAGGAAGGTCACCCCCACCTGTAGGAACTTCCTCCCTGTCAAGAAGCTGGTTCATGCATCACTGGACATAATCATCGTGGAATGTGCATGAACATGCTTTGCTCTGTGCTTTACTCCCACGAGGCTTGGACCTGCACTCAGTCAGCTGCTTGATTTTCAGAAGTGAGGTTGACCCCTTGGGGCAGAGGAAAGCTTGTTTTGACGTAGTCATGCCCACGTGGAAACTGTGTATGTGCCAATATACACAGGGCCAAAGAGTTGAGGCAGCTGTATGGATTTTGGCTCCACCAGGAAAGGCCCTGCAGGTTTGGGGAAGCATAGCCTTTGCTTGCCTTGATGCTCTGCTCTAGAGGTAAAGGAACCTGTAATTTCTGAGCTGAGAGGCAAACCGTGGTATTCAGAGCCCAGATTGGGAAAATGACCTGCCTACGATAACACGGCAAGTAGGGATCAGAGCTAGAACCAGAAGCTGGGATTCGTGGCTTCTAATGCAATGTTCTTCCTCTGATATCACACTCTGGCTGCACTTCTCAAGACAAGTAGTTTTTCTCAGGTTCTTTTATGAGGCAAAATTATCTAAATAGTAATATCATGAGTAATAATAAAATAAGCATTTGCTATCTTATCAACACTTTATGTCAAGATATAAAGAGGAGGGACTATACGTATACTAAGAATGAATGTATCCTCACATGAGTAAGATATTATTCTTATCCCCATAATACAGACAAGGAACTTGAGGCTCAGAGAGGGGACGTAGCTGGCCCAGGATAACTTAGCTAGAAAGTGGCATACCCACGATTTAAATTCAAGTCTGGGAACTCTCAAGCTGACCTTCTCAACTGCTAATCTAGTGACTCTGAGGACTTGTGACTCTTGTGTGTTTACAATCCATTTAGAGCTTTGAACTTCTTGCCTGAGTCCAGGGTGACTCATGGATAAAACTCAGTTTCCTTACCTCTGGGGAATAACAGGACTAGTTTTACCTTCCAAATGGAAACAAGTAGCTGGAGTATCCTAGGGCAGGCACTGAGTAGGCCTTCAAGAAATGTTTGTAGCATGCATGAGGCCAGTTGAGCCCAGCCTGGGAAGTTCTTTTCAGTCCTTTCTGCTTAAACATGAACTCTTTCTTGAATTTTCCCAGTCCACACAGCTTTTTGAATATGAGAAAATATGGAAAAGCATTTCTCATGGTAAAGAGAAAGGAAATCTGGTGAGGAACCAGCTTAATGCAAAGAAGTTATCCATTCAATATCATTCATTGACCATTGAAGAGGTGCCAAGTTCTAGGTCAAATGTTAGGAATAGTTTAGTGAACGGGCCTTTGTTTACTTCTTCAAGCTCACCTCTTGCTGGAGCAATCATTTCTATCATCTCTAGCCACTCTAGCTGCCTTGATTTTCCCTAAACATGGCAAGGTCACTCCTGCCTCAGGGTCTTTCTGCATATATGATATGATTTGCCCTGAGATCTTTTTTTTTTAATTAATTAATTTTATTTTATTTATTTTTGGCCGCGTTGGGTCTTCGTGGCTGTGCGCGGGCTTTCTCTAGTTGCGGAGAGCAGGGGCTACTCTTCATTGGGGTGTGCGGGCTTCTCATTGCGGTGGCTTCTCTTGTTGTGGAGCACGGGCTCTAGGCGCTCGGGCTTCAGTAGCTGTGGCACGTGGGCTCAGTAGTTGTGGCGCACGGGCTGCGTTGCTCTGCGGCATGTGGGATCTTCCCGGACCAGGGCTTGAACCCCTGTCCCCTGCATTGGCAGGCGGATTCTTAACCACTTCTCCAACGGGGAAGCCTCTGCCCTGAGATCCTTAAGTGAGAACAGTTTCCTATGTTCAGATCTCAACGTGTCCTCCTTAGAGGGCCCTTCCTTAGCACTCAACTTAATTGCTTTTCCTCCCTCTGTTACTCCCTATGGTGTCTCACTGAGGTCTTTGCTCTGGAGTCCTCACTGCTCTCTGAAATCATCTAGTTCGCATTTCCCTTGTTCCTTGTCTGTCGACCTCGACTAAAATTTAAGTTTCATGCAAGCAGGCGATCTTCTCTGTCTTGTTCCCTGCTGTGTCCCCAGAATCAGAAATGGTGCACATAGACTAGATTAGTAGGTCCCTGATGAATCCTAATTGGGCAAGTGAGTGAGAGACAGTGATTAAGAGAAGGGGGTGGGGTTCAAATCCTGGCTCCTACAGTCACTAGCTGTTAAGAGGTTTGCAAGTTAACCTCCTCGAGCCTCATTGTCCATAACTGTTAAATTGGCATAATAATATTCATAAACACTAAAAGAATTGCATGAGGTAATGTAAGCATTCTTCCTTGGCATGCAGTGGGCACTTGGAAATGGGAGAACCATTACCACACTTATCTCCATCAGCATCAACATCACCATCACCATCACTGTTGCTTAGAGAGGAGAGATGACCAGAGGAGATAAAGTTAGAGGCTGGAAGCTTACTTATGATGCTATTATAATTATCCACTCAATACCTCCCATTACTGAGCTCTTTCTACCTGCCAGACCCTGTGCTAAGTGCTTGATGTGCAATATCTCAGGTAACATCACTCTGAGACTTATGTGTACATCAGACAAAAGTGAAAGCCAGCAGAATTCAAAACATTTTCCCCTGCTTCTGTCGCTACTTTGAGCCTTATTCTGATATCCCTACCTTGTGGGGCATTTGCCCAAACCAGAGAAGATTCTGCACCGTGGAAACTTGGATGATAGGCCACTGTGAGTTTCATGGCCTGTGTCCCAAAGGAGTAGTGCCAGACACCATCCTTCTATGGGATCATAGTTTTATCACCTTTAACACTAGGGTTGGTGGAGGCAAAGCTCATAGATGTGTCATGAGGCCAGGAACAGCTATGTCCAATAGCATCAGCACACGAATGGGCTTCAGACCCATATTCTTTTCTCAGCTGCACCAGAATTGCTCTTTGACCAAAGTGGAATTACTTTAGGGAAGCATTACTCTGCCATATGTCAGCCTCAACAGATGTGCCAGGTCCAGGATGGACTTATCGCTGCTATGATGTTGTGTAAAAACCTCAGACCTAGCCACAATTTCCCATGTTCCTTCCAAGGACTTCTGAGAGGCAGACAGATGCCTTCATCAGCCATAATCTGAAGGAAAAACAAATCCCTACCAAGTGGGTAGGACTGAGCTTGGGTCTGCGAAGAAACCTCGCTCGTGAGTCCAGTGAAGCTTCCTTGTCTTCTGGTTCTGGGCAGATCTTGCCGATCATACAGAACAGTCCTCTGGATCACTTTGAGGTCATCTCCATTAAGCTCTCCCTTGCCCTTCTGAAGCTTTTATGGGATAAGAGACTCAACCAGATTTTTTAAAACTCGTGAGTAGTTTATTATTTGGAAATCTTAACCCCCACTGATGTTCTTTTGAAGGAAGCTTACAGGGTTCGGCTGGAGGCATGAAAGGAAAAAGTTCCTCTACACACTTAGAGTGATGGTGACATGGACAATTACCCTCCATAAATATAGTACTTGCACAATATGAAGACCTTTGAGATCATCTGCTGTAGGAATGATAGAGAAGGTTCTTCTCAAAGTCTATCTTGGATCGATTGGTGGTGGCTCCCTGAAACTTTGAGTTGAAATGGATTCTGAGACTATATCTGGGATACCCAGGAAAGAATAAAAGGATCAATTAGTGATGTCTGTGATGGGTAGGACAGTCAAGAGGTAGATGACCTGTATGCCAAATATAAAATCTCCTACCTATGGTCCAATTACCCCCTTTTCCAGCTGGGTCACCGGAGCCCCAAACAAAAGTTACTTGCCCCAAATTATATAACATGCTACTAGTTAACTCCAGTCCAGCACCTTTTCCACCACATCATAAGATTCAGCTCTCATCAACCGTGAGAGAAAAAATGCAAGGTGATGAAAGAAAAACATTGTATTGAACAAGACGAGCTCGTTTATATGGTCTCCACCAACATCTGACATATTGGTGACTGACACACGTGGTTTATTCTAAAGCTGCCCCCATTCTTCAAGTTTGCAAATAACTTCAATGCCTGAATTATTTTAATGGGCCACTTTGTACCAGTCTTTCACAAGCCTGGGAACGTTTTTGAATTGACACAGTTGGATTAAGATTATTGTGAAACGGCAATGGGGCTTTCACAGGGGATATCCAAGAGACAGGGGTTGTTGACTTATCTGCTGAGCGATGGGCCCTTACCTCCACCAGCAAGTTTTATCATGCTGCCCAAGTTGTTTTCTATCAGGAAACTGGGAAGTTACACTAGTGGTAGAATTGTCTGAGGGTCTGAGGCTAGCCTCTTCTCAAGAACCTCAAAATTGCTTTGAAGTATTGAATAATTTGCCTTCAATTTATTGAAGTGATACGTTACACGACCCTGATCCGTTTTCTCCTATGGGATCCTCTCCCAGACCTGCTGGCACAGCTGACAAGTAAATACTGGGCATCCCTGGAGGATGGTGTGAGGAGTGGGAAGGGAGGAATAATATTTATTTTCGACGTACCCTGGAGACCTTGACATTAGTGTGTGTCCCTCTCTCTTCTCAGTTCCATGAGTTGAAGCTTAAAACAATCTCTGGTTATTGCGAGGGAGGAAGCCAGTGTGAGGGGGCATCTGGGATCCAACCTGGACAAATGGTGGGAAAGCAAATATCTCGAAAGACCAGTACAGGAAATTCTCCTTTCTTCAGAAGACAGATCTGTGCTCCTGGTTTAATTCCCGGCACAGCTGCACCGCTCGCGGCATGGAGACATATTAAATGAAAATGGATTCTGATTTCGGAATCATAGTGGCAAATCTAATTTCAGATTACTCCTTTTCCACAGTCTCGCCCCACTGGGGGTTTGAGTCAAACCATAGAATAGGGACATTACCTGAGGCAGAAATTGAATGCCTATTATTGGAGATGCTAGAGCTATGGTTGCCAGCACCACAACCGCCCAGAGTGGCCGCCATTAACCCAGTGCCTCTTATGTGCCAAGTACCCTCCCCATCTTTTCTTTAGTCTTTGCAGCCCCTCTGTGAGGTTACTCTTCTCTTCTTCCATTTCACAACTGGGGAAACTGAAGCTCAGAGAAGGCACTAGTTAGATTCCTTTTCATTTAGTCATTCACTTATTAAATATTGTTGCTCCCTTAATAGTGTGCCAAGAATTCCATGTAAATGGTGAATGAAAGACAACATTTTAAAAGATGAGTTAAAGAAAGGGCCAGCAGTGCAAAAAATTGGGAAATTTCTGTTCCAGGTGGAGGGAACAGAACGTGTGTCTTTGGGGTTTCAAGTAATGGAATCCAGAAGCTACTTTAAGGGGAAGATGAAGTTCTACATCATCCCCCAAAGGCAAGGATGCAGGTGGGTTTGGGAAGGGATGAGAAGGAGGAACTCAAAAAATTCGACTGATTGATACATCTTTTTCTCTTTTTTTGTACCTTAGCTTCATGGTTCTTTTTTCCACATCTATATGGGGGTCAAAGATGACCGCCACCAAACTCCTCTACGTAGATTAAGACAATGAAACAGAGTAACTCTCTCTCTCTCTCAGCCCCAAGTTCAGATTCCTGGGCAAGAAGTTTTATTGGCTTAGCCTGAGTCAAATGTTTAACTATGATCAAACATCAGGGGCTGGCGGTAGATGGATTCATCGTATACAATATGGCTTCTGAGGGCCAATCACTGGGGTGAAGGACTCAGTTAAGGTGACCATTAGATGGGGGACCAGATAGCTTAAAAGATGCTCTTCCACCCAGTAAGACAGGGAAAGAAATCAGACCCAAGTGTGCCTCACTCCAAACACTACAGTTGACAACCAACTTCTCACCTTGTATCATTTCAAAGTAGCACAAGACTAGGCCCCTGAACTTGGTCATTTGTGCCTTCCATATGGTCAACTCTACATTGCCAGGAAGTCTGCTAAGCAGGGGTGGATGCTCCACACCCACGTGGCTACCACATTTCAGTTATCTTCATATAGTGGAGTGCTTAAGAGGATGGGCTCCAGAGCTGGGATACCTGGATTTGAGCCCTGGCTCTACCACTGTGACCTTGAGAAAGCTAACGCTCCCAGCTAAGCGTGCCAGTTTTCTCCTTGGTGACATGCAGATAATATTAGTTTCTAGCCCACAGGGTTCTTGTGAAAGTCAGTGAGTTAATGCATGTTAAGGACTCACTGAATGATATTCAATAAACACAAGTTATTTTGAGCCACCCAGACCAAATACCAGAGGAGATGATGATGTGAGACCATCCCACATGAGGGATGGTGTGAGATGGCAGGGCCTGGAATATTCTGGAAGCTCAGTTGCCATCATGAAATGATGGGCCCAAGGCAAGGCGGACACAGTTCCTTTGCAGTCATGTCCCAACTACCACATGGAATCATGGACCCAGATGCTGCCCGAATCTGCTAGCCCAGCTTGGCTTCTTTAGTCCCCCAAGATCACCCAGAAAGATCAAAGAAAGCCCATCATTGTCCAGCCAGAGATTGCTCAAGAGGCCAGTGACTGTTCCACCAGGGAACAGAATTCCAATTTGCTGGTTAGCCCTGAAGAGGGAGAACGTGGGACCGAACTCTTTCCTCCCACATAGATTAAGGAGCAACAGTACACCAAGGCTGGGTACCAGGTTGCAGAAATGAAGACCCGGTCACAGAATTAAAGAATATGATGTCCAGTGGGGGAAAGACATGAAAATCCACAGACAGTTATACAGGACTATTAATTTACGTATTGTTCTAGTAAGAATTCGATGGGATTATTAAAAAAAAAAAAAAAAGACCAAAAAGAACAATGAAGAGAGATTAAATGAACTGTAAAAGTAAAATACATAAATGCACAAAGAGGATGAAGCAAGGGATAAGTGAGAGAATAGGAAATGAAATGTAGGCAGGGGGTTAAATCAGTGGGTGTCTCTTCTAAGCATCGTGAGCTTGACAAAGATAGTCTGCCTTTCTGTGTCCCTGCTTCCTCATCTGTAAAATGAAGATAACAGAAAGTGCATGGGGATTTTGAGACGAATGAATGACAGCAGGACTACAAAGCACCTTTTAGACTGTAGGTGCTTATTGGAGGTAGGAGTGAGGTTTCCATGGTGGGCAAATGGTACTAAGCCTGAGATCATGATGCACTGCCATTTGCCTCTCCTCCCGAAAAGCTTCCTAACAAAGGTACTTGTTCAAACAAGAAGTAGGGAACAAGGCACAGCATTCTTAATACCTGATGGTAATTGATAACCCAGCCAGAACTCAATGACACCGAACACTGAGTTCCCTGGTAGAGCTGTACTTGGACTTGGGACATCATCAAGCTTCCTGCTCCTATACCCTTATGACAAGTTCCCAGCCAGACCTGGCTCCTCATTTTGCATAAGGAGGAATCATAAGAGAAAAAAAAAAAAGGAAGGGATCTATCTCAGGCCACCCCATAGAGGTCGACCCTGTCTTAGTGTTCTTCTCATATGGAGACAGGAAGTACAAGAAGGAACTCGTTCGGGTAGAGTGGCACCATATACTAGGAAAACATCCACCAACTGAAAGGTCTGGGGATTCGATTATTTCGATTAGAAATTCATGCATGTAGTTCAGGCCAGTGCAATGGCAGAGTTAATGAGAGTAAGAAACATGGAGAGAGAGGTGAGATACCCTTCCCTAAGAAGAGTCAAGAAAGATACCTAGAATGACCGTGTGGCATCTCTTATTAAGGCCAGCTCAACAGGTGGCAAAAGGTTACACCTTTCCTCCAAATTCCATCCACATTTCCATCTACTCAAACCATCACCTCCCAACAGCCCCTTCCTCCCCAAGCACACACATACCCCATTTCAGTCGACATATAGTCACTGAGAATAAAGACTATTGTTTCTCTGGCTACTAGGCGTGGCCATATATCTAAGTTTTGGCTAATAGGTTACAAGAACTTTTCCAAAAAGGCAGCTAGACCAGACCTCGTTCGCTTGTTCATTTGTTTGTTTTCCTTTATTGTCTCTTTCTCCTGAATACAATAGCTTGCCATCCTGGCAGCCGACCTGGATGATGAAAACACGGGCCCCATCTTTGGGAAGCCACAGCCAAAATTTGTAAGGAGCCTGGGCCTCTGGGGACATTGTGATGAAGAGGCTTCAGATTAGCTGTGGACTCCTTACCATCTGAGTTATATGTGAAAGAGAAATAAGTTCCTGCTTTGTTCAAATTGCTGTCGGTTTGAACTCTGTGACAACTAAACTTAACTTTAAATAATACACAAGACTAGGAAGCATTTTTTAAATATTAGAATTCAGAATCATAATTCAAAGTCATGGGTTTTTTGAAAAATACATTGATAAGTAAGATAGGGTCATAAAAGCTCTCTGCCTGTTCTGATGGCAAACCAAGAGTCTTTGAGCCTCCACTGGTGTCACGTACTGTGCTGGATGTTACAAAAATCCAAGGATGAGTGAAATACACACCCTCCTTTTTAAAAATATGGAGAACAAGGCAAATGCAGAAGGATTTGCTTCATGTATCAGATGAGGCTTTCTGGTCCACAGAGGAAACAGCATTTGAAATGGATGTAAGAGTATGGGGGTAATTTCAGAAAAGTACTTTAGGAAGTGGCATTCCTTGGAGAGTTCATAGTAAGACTCAGGGACATAAGAGCAAAGCCACTTTCCTCGATTTCAATATTTCCTTTTTTTTTTTTTTGCGGTACGCGGGCCTCTCACTGTTGTGGCCTCTCCCGTTGCGGAGCACAGGCTCCGGACGCACAGGCTCAGCGGCCATGGCTCACGGGCCCAGCCGCTCCGCGGCATGTGGGATCTTCCCGGACCGGGGCACGAACCCGCGTCCCCTGCATCGGCAGGCGGACTCTTAACCACTGCGTCACCAGGGAAGCCCTCAATATTTCCTTTTAATATTGTCCTCATTTAGTCAAAGAGTCTCCTTGACTGCTTAATCATGTGGATTTGATTCCCAGTTCCTGTTATCTGTGTGACCTTGGCCAACTCACTTCATGTCTCTGAGCCTCTGTTGCCAATCTGTAAAATGGGAATAATGAAAACAGCCAAGGAAGAGGCTGCTATGTGTGTGCTCCTTTTCTTGCTGGGTGCATGGCCAAACATTTTCCTGCCTCTTTTTCTGTAAGAAGAGGCCATGTGACTGAGTTCTAGCCAATGGAAGGTGAGCAGAATCGATGGGCATCATTTCCAGAACACGGCTCTTCTAAGCATCTGTGTCTCCTTGTGCTCTCTTTCCCTCTCTGTTGGATGGATTCAGAGTGTGATGAGGCCTCAAGGCATGGCAGAGTTACAATATAGAGGGAGTCTGAGTGGATAAAGACTGCTAGGAATACCTGATTGAATTCCTACATGAGTGAAAAACACATTTGTATTGTGTGGAGCCACTAAGATGTTGGGATTTACTTGTTATAGCATCTAGCACTTTCATAATTGATGTATTGGCCTTAAATGAGATATAGTCGCCCCTCAGTATCCATGAGGAAATGGTTCCAGGATCCCTGGGTATACCAAAATCTGGGGATGCTCAAATCCCTGCTATGAAATTGTGCAGTATTTGCATGTAAGCCATGCAATCCTCCCTCATACTTTAAAACACCTCTAGATTACTTATGCTACCTAATACAAGGTAAATGTTATGTAAATAGTTACCAGCATGGCAAATTCAAGTTTTGCTTTTGGGCACTTTCGGAAAAAAAAATTTTTTTCAAGTATTTTCAGTCTGAGGTTGGTTGGATCCGTGAATATGGAACCCCAAGATACGGAGGGCTGACTGTAATTTATTTAAAAAACCTAACACAAAGTCTGATACACTGTCACTTTCCGGTAGATGATGGATATTGGCCTTGCAGTTGTTGTGAGATGTTCAGACCGACCCAAGCAGGAGAGGAGTAGGGCCCACAAGTAACATCTTTTGCTGTATGTAATTTTTTGTACCACTTGCTGCATCTGGTCTTCATCTAAGTATAACCCAACATGATCACCCTTCCCGTTCCCCAGAGCTGTGCTCTTGGTCGAACAGGTTAGGCACTGAATGACTCTAGGGAAGGTCAGTGACAGCCTACAGTGTGACTTGTATGCCTTGCGGTTGTGCAACACACAACTTACACAACCATCAGCTGTCTCTCCACTCAGGGCCTCTAATTAGAGGAAAACTGGGACAGGGAATGGGAAACGAATGCCATCTCATCTCTCATCATTCTTTTGCCCAAGCTCTACATCCCCCTGGAGTGTCACCTTCAAGCAAGACAGATGCTTGTTTTATTGACAGCTGTATTCCCAGTGACCAGTAATAGGCACTTGATAAGCAAAAAGAATCATTTGCAGTGTTACTCAGAGAAACACCTTTCCAGCCTGGAAACGCCCTGAAGCTTCCATTTCTCAGCCAGCTGTTGGCACAGCTCTAAAGAAACCAAGGAGACTCTTGCAATGAGCAGAACAAATGTTCCCATGCCCTAAACACATTGCTGGTGTCTAGCTCTGTGCCTTATTCCCCTGCCATGTGTGACCCCCATCTCAGAGGTTTGAAGCATTAAGCCATCACTCGGGCAGGTGACAACAGCCTGTCAGGAGAAAACAAGCACACGATGCTAACTGACCCTCCCTCCAGCAAGAGTTCAGATCTGGCACCACAGGTGCAGCATCTTATTGTGTCCCTGCAGCCAGGCAGGACAGTGACTGTGGTGGAAAATGTAGCCTGAGGCTCTGAATTGCTGGGTTTGATACAGATTTCATTCTGTCACGTACACCTCTGACCATCATGACCATACAGTTACCCTGAATCATTTGATTGAGTGCAGTGTTTTTCTGCCCAGGAACGGAGATTCTTTCATTTACTATTGGCTAGCAACTCAGTGACACCCACTGCTTCTTGCTAAAAGTATTTGCAAATGAAACATCTACCCATGCACTGGAAAACGTGCCTCTGACTTTGACAGAGCACCTGTGATGTGTCCCAAGCACCATGTTATACGCGGAACACTTACTGTCTCATCTACAGCTGGCCACACTCCTGTGAATCAGGAAGAATCAGCCCCATTTTAGCCTCAGAGAAATTAGGAAAACGTCCCAAGATAATATGACTAGTTAATGCATATTGAGAACGTACTGCATGCGAAGCTGGCCCTTTCCTTTTTTCTTTTTTTTTTTAAGAAACATTTTTCATTTTCACGAAGATCTTTATGTATTTATTTTTGGCTGCGTTGTGTCTCCGTTGCTGCGCGCAGGCTTTCTCTTGTTGTGGCGAGTGCGGGCTACTCTTTGCTGCAGTGCGTGGGCTGCTCATTGCGGTGGCTTCTCTTGTTGCGGAGCACGGGCTCTAGGCATGTGTGGCTCTTGGGCTCTAGAGCGCAGACTCAGTAGTTGTGGCTCACAGTATTAGCTGCTTCATGGCACGTGGGATCTTCCCGGACCAGGGCTTGAACCCATGTCCCGTGCATTGGCAGGCGGATTCTTTTTTTTTTTTTTTTTTT
>RJWK010028095.1:0-20669 GCA_004363435.1 Platanista minor | reverse complement strand
GTGTCTGTCTTTTTAGGTGGTGTTCTTTTCATAAGGACGTGAGTCATGTTGGATTAGGGGCCCATCCTAATTCAATATAATTTCATTTTGGCTTGATTATTTCTATAAAAGACCCTATTTCCAAATATAGTTACATTCAATTTAATTCAGTTCATTAGAGGTGGGTGGTATTCCCATTTTACAGAGGGGTTAAGTAAGGTTACAATGTTGAGTTAATTTTCCTAAGGTCATAAAGCTAGTCAATGGCAGACCTGGGATTCACATCCACATTTGATGACTTCAATCATAATTTAGCTAATAATCTTGGTATTCAAAAAGAAAACTGGCTGTATCAGTGTCCCAGGACTAAGAATACTGAACATAAACTTTCTGGTAACTTTAGTGATGTAGAGGATTCAGCAACACCGACCAACATCGAGGTTTCATTGGTGGCGCCAGGGCTAAATCTGTGTTCGTCAAAACTGATCCTTCAGTTCTCCAAGCCTGGGCAAGGATTTAAAAAAAGCCTGAATCTCAAGTCATCTTGAAGGAGCTCTATATACATAATAACGCTGAGAAGTTTTATATTCAAGTATGGCTGCAGGAGGGTGACAAAGAGCATTCTACAGTTACATGAAGGGTTGCATTAGAAGATCAAAATTAACCAGCATCATGTTTCCAGTTCTTTTCCCCAGTTACGCTTTAATGTTTTTAAACAATTGGTGGTTTACTTGTAAAACTGACTGGCTGCCCATTAATGTGTCTCTGCCTTGAGTACCTCTATTTAGTATCCCATACAGAAATGAATAAGGCAGAATCTTGGGCCTTTGGAGGAAGCAGATGGGCTTCAGGATGGGAGGGAGGATCTAAATTTGGAAACTGGGGTAAATAGGAAATTTTCCATTAGGTCATTGAGTTCCTGGAATATCTGGGTTCTTCCAATGAATAACCTTTATTATCCCAATAGTTTCATAAAAATGATACTTCCTCACAAGATATCCTGGCAGTGGTTGGAAATGTCACTTTTTCAAGATGCCTAATATTATGCTAAAGGGGGAATTACTTACATTAATAAACATAGATTTTTTAAAAAATACAATTCTCTGTGGGAAGTTAAGGGACATTAGCCAGTTACAGTTTAATGAAATCTATAATGTTCACTCTGCTTTAAAGAACACTCCAATTGGTTACTGTGAAACAAGTGGAAATCTGGATGTAGGTCTGGGACAAAAAAAGGAATAAGTCGTTCTCAGCAAAGAGAATTTATGGTAGAGACATCTTGGTTTGTGAATTCGTTAGCCAGGGAGTCTATTTTCCTTTGCATATGTACTATAGACTAGAAGTTTAATCTGTTTATTTCCGACCGTATTGTGGTTTGCTTTAAAATTGAAGAGGAGCAAAAAGAGTTTTTTTCTGAGTGCCGTTAACATTATTTTGTTTATGAGCATTTCAGTGGTAGATACTTGGAATATACAATTGTTAGAATAAATTTAAACATCTAAATAGTTATCACCTTTGATCACATTTAGGATATGCATTGGGGACATGAATAAAGAAGTTGATATAATGGTAAAACCTTTGCAATTTGTATTAGTAATGGTTGATAAACCAGGGGTAATGTTAAGTAAAGCAGATTTACATTAATCACACAAAGGTTAATGTTTTCAGTTGTTATCAGTTGAAATATTCTTTTCCAAAGTCACATAGCTATTTCTTATGAAGTGCTGTATAAGTAATTTCACAAACATCAATTAACATATGAGCATCCCTTATTTTATTTAGGTACTAAGAAAAGATTGCTGGTTATTTGAAGTGAGTTTGGCTACATCCAACTTTAAGTGAATTCAACTTCTTTTTCTTTTCTTTGTTTTTTTTTTTTTTTTTCATTCCTTCCTTCCTTCCTTTCAGATGAAGGGGAACAGAGGCAGGAAGTGTTCCTAAGTGAGAGCTGTCCTAATTACTATACTCCTACCTTCTGTCTATGAGGTTTCCAAATGATCTGCCAGATTTTTAATATAAATCCCTTCTTGGGGCCTTCCTCAAAAAAAAAAAAAAAATTAGAACACACAAAACTGATTTATTATTAAAAAGGCATACTTCCTCCACTGACCCTGGGGTGTGTACGCTCTGTGGATTTTATATAGAATATTGTCTTGTTATGGAGTCTTGAATTAAGACTGTTAAACAATGATTGATCTGATAATAATAAATATTTGATGATGCCATCCAGTTTTTTATTATATTCACTGCTGTTAGGGTTTAGGGGATCAATAAATAATACCCTGTTCTTCCCCTCCTGAGCTGAGAGTCAATTCGGAATTAAGACCCAGGAGGCAGAGAAATAGTCAAATAGCCAGTTTTATTCTAAAGATGATGGGGAAATGTATTTTTAAAAGTTTAGGCAAATAACTTAATACCCCATCACTGATTTAAACAGACTTTCCAAGTTAGGTATTGGCACAGCTGAACAAGTGAAGGCATTCCTGGTAGGACTGAGTTGTCCCCTCTAAGCTTATCACATGAAAGCAAAGAAATTGACTGAGATGTGAGAACATTGAGAGAAGCTACAGCATTGAGAGAAGCTACAGCACACAGGGGGCTGACCTAGATGCGCTCAATACCTTCTGACAACCTTTGGGATGAGAGGAGTTGGGAGAAGGCCAGGTGGGTTGCTCTAATGGATACCCTCATGAAAATGAAGGAAGATTTTTACCCAACATCCTCCATCTAGGGTTCTCTCAACTTGTTGGGCTTCCTAACACTACTAATTTCCCCATCTCAAATTACTGCCAGCCATGTTTTTAATTATAGATTAAAATATTACACGATAAATATCAGTGTGCAATAATATAATGTTTCTGACATAGCCTCAAATATAGACAGTATAATTATTAAATTCCCAGAGATTGACTAAAGTTCCCTAATTGCATCACCTTGTGATGTAAAAATCCAAGTAAATCAAAAGCCAAAATTCTTAAAGTCCAAAATGAATTTGTTTGCTTAGCCAGCTAGTCAGTGCTAACTGCTCTGATTCCTGAGTAGTGCAGGTGACCTCAGCATCTGTCATTAAATAAAATTGCTTCTAGTTCTTTCAGCACTTCATATATACTCCTCCACACTCAGGTAACCACCATCCTGATTTTCTCTGTAGTTTTTATTAAGTGTATATCCCTCGCAGTTAGTTTTGCATGTTTTCGAACTTTAAA
The DNA here is from genome assembly GCA_004363435.1 of Platanista minor. Classification (NCBI taxonomy): domain Eukaryota; kingdom Metazoa; phylum Chordata; class Mammalia; order Artiodactyla; family Platanistidae; genus Platanista; species Platanista minor. The sequence continues at coordinate 17,484 of RJWK010028095.1, read as the reverse complement.
CACATCAAATCATGCTGGACATAATATTCTTTTTTCTGTTGCTGCCATTGGTTCTGAATCATCTACATTAATGCACGTAGCCAGAGTTCATTGATAGCTTATACCACAATTTATTACTGCCAGTGGATCATTGTCCCTTTTTTATTGTTCCTGATACAAAGAACAGTGCTGATGTGAATGAACATTCATGGAAATATTCAAGGATTCCTTTAGTGTGCGTTCTCAGTTTTTTAAAAACTACAGTGAGTGAAGAGATGATTATAGCACAGGCTTTATATTTACCAAATTTAGAAAACATGAAACCTATATCCTATAGCAGTGAATCAGGTATTTAGTGGTGACTGGTGGAAGGAAGGTATTATATGAAAATCTTACTTCAGTCAGACTTGCTAAGATGTCAGTCAGCTCTCTGGTTTCCAAAACCTGTGAACTCCTACAAGATCACTTCTGTTGTTAACTTAATCATGGCACTACATTGACCATGGAGGAAATCTACCTGCACATACGATCCTTTACCAGAGAGTGTCATTTGAACCTTTCCGGCCATCTTCCTAAGTTTAGAATCTTGTAAAGATGGCAGACTCACTCATTAGGTATAAACTGAGGTGACTTTCTTTACCAAATGATATATTCAAAACCTTTTAATTTCCATTTATTTGAGCCCTGGATCTCTGGCGCCCTGATGCTGTAATGAATTTTGTTTCTGTCTTATGACGTAGCTCACACACTTTCCTGTGAGCAGGAGTACGGTTTTGTCCTGTGTGCCACATGCTACCACTAACTCTAGATATGGAAATACTTAAGCCTATATAACATACTTTCTTGGGAGAGTTCATTATTTAACCTTACACTTGTTTCATGTGGAAAATCAGCTTCATCTGAAACTATTGATAGTCCTGAAGCATGTATTCCGAGGTTGGTCAGGCGAGGCCCAATACCTCTGTCAGGAACTACTCCCCAGAGTGGTCCCTCCCTTTTTTCCAAGCCTTGATAAAACATCTACACCTTTAGAAACATCAGAAACCTCTTTATTTCTGTAGTACTTTTCTCTGTAGCAATGGAGATGTCGCTAATGTTCAATTTCCTGCTGCTGTTCTTTTACAGGTTTCTAGGAGACTCAGCTGAGTTTTTAACTGTTCAACTTTTCTAACACATCTAGAACTGGTACAGTTTGCAGTTTCAGGATATTCCGTTTCTTTTTTCTTCCACTTTGCTTTGTGGTCCAGGCATTTGTTTTGGCAGTATACTTCTCTAGACTGTGTCTTATGACAGTTAGAAAAAAAAATAAAATGAGTACTGCATCTGTCAAAAGGAAGTACTTTTCGAACACATCTTGTATAACTTCATCTCCTAACATTGAATAGTCTTGTCCAGGATATAAACTCCTGCTGAGCATGTAATTCAGACCTGGACTCAATACATTACTCCTGTCTCACCACAACATATGCAAAGGCGTTGTGGAGGTGATGGAATGCAGTGAATTTTAGAAATGGAAAAAAAAAAAGGTCCATATGCTAGAGTACAAAGATGGGAAAGAAATTGAGGTTATAAAGGTAGGCAAAGGGCCAGAGTATGTAAAGTCACATAGACTGTGGTAAAGATTATGAGCAATAAAAGGGATACTCTGCTCTTGAGTTTAGTATCTTCAGAAAGTTTATGCAGGAGAATGAAACAGCTAAAATCTTCTGAGAAGTGTTGTGATATGTAAATGAGTAAAAATCATGGCGGTACTGATGAAGGAAATAGTAATTTGTCCTGGTATATACAAATAGTTATTTGTCCTGGAAATTAAAAGAATGACCTCTAGCTAAAGGGTATCCATTTTCAGTGGGCTGAGTTACATCATCTTCCTCTCTGTGTGCGTTCTCCATGATCATATAGCTTTTTATCCAGAGATTGTCCAGGAAGCTAGATTCAGCCAAAATTATTTGGGTAGTGATGGTGATTGAAGAAAGAGAAATGGAATGGAGTGATGTTTTCCATATTCTGATCTCATTTTGTGAGTCATTTTGTGGAAGAAAGAGAAAGGAAATTTTTTTTTTTTTTTCTCTATTTCTCTCTCCAGGTGGGATTGATTTTAGTTCTAGGAAACAGCTCATCAACAAAAGTAATAGAATTACTGAATTCATCCTTAAAAAAAGTTTATATTTAGCATAGCACAAGACAAAGCTGTTTTATTCCCACGCTGCATCTAAGACATAGCCACTCAATCTATAGCTAGTTAAAATAATTATTGAAGAAAAAGCACAGATATGATGAACTTTGGTTCCTTCCCAACGTCTGCATTTTAGTCTGAGTCTACAGTTGGCCCTTGAACAATGAGGAACTTAAGGCACCAAACCCCAGTCTGAAAGCTGCCTGTAACTTTGCAGTAGGTCCTTCCTATACATGGTTCTGCATCTGCGGATTCAGCCAACCATGTGGGTCGTGTAGTAAGTAGTTAGTGAAAAACATGCATGTAAGTGGACCCCTACAGTTCAAACCCGTGTTGTTCCAGGATCAACTGTACTTTATTTTGGTTAAATAGTTCCATATTTTAATTTATAAGAATTAAGTATTTTTCAAGTTAACTATGTTTTACCAACCCACTTGTCTTTGGACATTAAAAAACGTTTTAATCAAAACCATTTATTCTACTTAGCTACTAGTTAGCTTGTTATCATGGGAATCAGCTTCAAAGGAATTTTTTTTCAATTGATTTCTGATATATTGATAATGTTCCAGTGCTGCGCTGGAACTGCATGCAAATGATATTTTCAAGCAAATATTTACAGTTTCCAAATTTTGGGTATCATTAAAGTTGCTGGACATCTCACATAAAAGCTGTATGATGAATTATATTATGTTCCAGTTTATAGTCTTAATAATAGCTATTTATTGAGCACTTATTAATTGCCAAGCACTTCAGGCTATCATTTATTGATTAATTTACTCTTTAATCCTTTCATTTGACGAGCTGAATGACCTATTGGGTGTAAGGCATTATCTTTAGTTATTCAGTGAGTCAAATCAACAATGTCTCTGGGGGCTTCCCCGGTGCAGTGGTTGAGAGTCCTCCTGCCGATGCAGGGGACACGGGTTCGTGCCCCAGTCCGGGAAGATCCCACATGCTGTGGAGTGGCTGGGCCCGCGATCCATGGCCGCTGAGCCTGCGCGTCCGGAGCCTGTGCTCTGCAACGGGAGAGGCCACAACAGTGAGAGGCCCGCGTACCACAAAAAAAAAAAAACCAAAACACAATGTCTCTGTTTTCAACATGTTAGGTCACAGTGGAAGACAGATTTTTATAAAATCTCTTTACAACAAAATAAAGTATTACCTAAGTATTGCAAGTGCTCAGAAGGAGAGGTACAAATGCTTCAACAGCAAAATAAAGAATCGACTGAGGGATGTCAGAGAAGGTGTTTCTCATTTAATTCTCAGTGTGACTCAATGAGCTTGTACTCTGGTGCCAGACTGCCTGGTTAGGAAACAAGACTGCCATCATTGCTGTGTGACCTTGGGCAAGTTACTAAAACTTTCTGTGACTCAGTTTTGTTGTGTATAAATGGATATAAGGATACTACCTTCTTAATTAGGTTGTAGTGAATATTAAATGTTTGAAGGAATAAATAACTTGCTCAGCGATAGTAAGATTAAGAGCTAAGATCCAAAACCCAGTCTGGCTGATGTCAGAATACAAGTTTTAATCACTGTGTGATTTTTGCCAGGTGATAGAGAGACTGAAGGGAAGCTCTGTTCTCTGTTTGGATAGCCAGTTGTAAGTTATAATGCTAGTCAACATATTAATCTTTGATAAGGGAGAGGGGCACTGGTCATCTGACAAGGAGATACTTGTGCAGGCTTCATCATGGTGATGTTGCTGAAACTTGCCTTCTCTGAGACTTATTCCCATCTTTGGCATATGGTACGATATTTCATTTGTTAGTTTTTATTAGGCCACTTGAGGAACAGTATAATAAAATGGTTTACGACACAGACTGTGGAGCTCCACTGCTGGGGTTCAAATCCTGGCTTTGTTACTTACTAGCTGTGTGACCAGGAGTAAATTGTTCATTGCCGTGCACCGTGCTTTTGTGTCCTTTCTATGAAATGGAGAAGGTGATGATAACATGTACCTGCTAAGGCTATTTTAAGTACCCAGTGAATTAATATGTATAGCAGAGCAGGGCCTGGTCCATAGTGAGCCTTACATATGTGTCAAATAACAGACAAATAAAAATGTACCCCATTCTTTGATAAAAGTTCCATCATTTGGATGCAGTTATCATAAAATCTAGTTCCAGAAGTCACTCTTCAAAATAGTGACAGCAGTTTGAAACCTGTGAAGCAGGATCACATTTCCTTGTTTTAAAATGTTTCTTACAATCCAGAACAACCTACTTACCAAACTTAGGCATGGCAAAATAAAGGACATTAAGAAAGCAAAATGCGGTTGTTGTTGTTTCCTCTCTCAAGACTGGTATGATGATTTCACTCATATGTGGAATCTATAAAAAACAAAAGAAACAAACACAACAAAAACAAATTCATAGATACAGAAAACAGACTGATGGTTACCAAAAGGGAAGGGATTTGGGGGTTGGCAGTGAGATAGGTGAAGGTATGGTGATGGATGGTAACTAGGCTTGTAGTGGTGATCACTCTGTAGTGTATACAGATCTTGAACTATAATGCTGTGTACCTTAAACTTATATAATATTAAAATGATTGGTCTGATATCTTTCAACATTTTTTTAAAAATCTACCATGAACAAGGAAAAATCACAGCAAATAGAATTGATTCTGTTTACAGAACCAGCTATTCCAACAGGAACTAAAAAATTATCTCCTCGGGAATCACTCAAGAAAACATTACATTTATGTTGGAAATGTGTTCTTTGAAACAATTTCCATGCTTCATCACCTGCCATCTGAGTCACCATGAACACCAACTAACTGAAAATTGTTTGTAGCTCATTTACGTATTTATGAATCACTTTGTATAATACCATCTACAGGACTAGCTTTGAACACCAAGAACTTCAGTGATTTTTATCCATATATCTAGTTTCCCCAAACACCTGCTTTTAGACTTTATTATGTAGAAATAAAAAGCATTCTGTTTCCAAGAAACTATTCCACATAGGGGTAAAAAAGGGATATTTGTTTTCAAAATGTATTCTCAATTAAACATGTAAAACAAACACACTAATAGGGTTTTCCGTGTTATTCTTTTATAAAGCATGATTTCAAGCAGGTGGAATCCACTCTGGAGATCCAAATATGAGTCTTTAACAGGTCTCAAGGTGCTATAGAGCCATGCAGGAGCAGATCAGCCAGCCGGCAGAAAGATGAAAACCTATTAGGAGATGGAGCCTCCTAGTGAAACTTGCCATACAAATAAAAGTTTAAGGGATTTATTATGGCATCTTCGCCAATTAGAATTAAACACAGGGTAGTGGCTGGCAAGTAGAGTAGATCATTAGAGTATTTGCTAATGAAGAAACAGACTGGGGGCTTCCCTGGTGGCGCAGTGGTTGAGAGTCTGCCTACCAATGCAGGGGATACGGGTTCGTGCCCCGGTCCGGGAAGGTCCCACATGCCGTGGAGCGGCTGGGCCCGTGAGCCATGGTCGCTGAGCCTGCGTGTCCGGAGCCTGTGCTCCGCAGCGGGAGAGGCCACAACAGTGAGAGGCCCGTGTACCGCAAAAAAAAAAAAACAAAAAACAAAAAACAAAAAACAAAAAAAGAAAAGAAAGACTGGGAACAACGGGATGCTAAACGTGTCAGAATCAGAGATTTAGGTCCTAGAAAATAGTATTTCTGGCTTAGTGCTTCAGCAGAGCTTAAATAACCAAGAATCAGCTTATTTGCAAAATTATTAAACTTGGGAACTTCTTCTGAGTCTGATGGGGATGAAGGATCTTGTTATGAGACATTTCTAACTGGTTCTACCCGTCCTTCTAGGTTAGAAAGTGTGATAGGGTTTCCGTAGCTGTTACCATGAGGGGACTTGTTTGGAGAGGTTACCTCTCTCCCATGGTGCTGTGGTTAAAGTTGGAATTTTGAGAAATGAAGTGCCTGAAGTGTAAAGGTGATGGATTCATGAGTTGACATCACTAGTACCGTGAATACCAAAAACTCAGCCTGAAAATAGCAGTTGATTCAGCAAACGTTTATGTAGTACCTTCCAATTGTTAAATTCTAGATTCTAGGCACAGATGTGCAGTAGTAAATAGGATAGACAAAATGAATTCAATTGGCCTTCTAGTGGGAGACTGAAACTGATTTTTGCATAAAGTACACAGGATCCAAGTGAAATCCATCCATGATAAAACTCCTCTAGTTCTTCCACTCAGTTGCTTAGTCTTTAGGATTGTCAAGGTCAGGGGGAGAAATTAAGGTGTTGCTATCACTGATCCCTCTGAGCAAAAGCAGTAGGCAAACAGTAGCCATATGAGCCCTGAAAAGGTATTGATTTTGGCAATTTGGAGAATTGTATCTATATCACTAGAATCTCAAAGCACATTTGTGTAATCAGTTTGTGGTTCTATGTACAAATACTTACAACATTTACCATAGCTGGCAATTATTTGTTTACTACAGTTTGTGCTAACATGACCCTTTTAAAAGCAGAAACTGAGTCTCAGTCATATTTGTTTCTGATTCATAAATTTTTTTCTGAATGGATGAGTGAATATATAGATATTATTTTAACATAGGATAAAAGGAAAAAAAAGTAGAGGTTTTTGAAATATGGTGGAATTAATTATTCCTACACCAAACTACATTTAATATTACAGCTAGTCATATTCACATTCAGTGTGAGCAACTTTGATTCACAGAGCTATAAGATTTATATGAAAAAAAACAAAAAACAAAAAAGAACCCTTTCCATGGTTTAAGTGAGTTTGATGAAATTTGGTTTAAGGCATCTTAATCCAAATGAAATCTCTCCCTCTTAAAGACATCTAATAGTTCTTTGCTTGCTAATGTGCATCGTGGATACTAAGAGGACAGTAATAAATATATTTTTTCATAAAATACCTTTGGAAAAAACACCTTTCTTCAAAGCAAAATTAAGAAAGTGTCAATTTATATCACTAGTGAAGTCATTGCTTTAATAGAAAAGGTTTTGTATATTATGGTAGGTAACCTATATTTAATCAATTAGAGCCATTTAAACTAAACTAAAATAATGCAAATATGTCAACTCATCATCAATTCTTTGAACTCAGTCTTGTAGAGTTTTAAATAATTAATAAAGTTGATAAAACTATAGCCTTTAACATCTACATTCAGGGTCTACAGAACATACATGTGTTTAATAGAATCTTTTGCCTCCAATCCATCTGCCCTGCTTTCTACTTCTAAAAACAACTATAGTTTCCCTTAAAAAAAAAAAAAAAGGTAAAAAAGCATTCTTCCATCAGATGACGTAGATAATTCCATGAATCTCCTTTATAATTCATCATAAATTATTACTTGAGGAGTGCAATAATTTGGAAGGTGGAATTAAGTCACCCAACTGAGTTAAAATTCAACTAGAGAATGATAGAAATCAGTACTGTATGTGCAGAATTCTTAAAGCTTCAAATTTTTTCTGTTATCTACTAAGTCAAAGAAATGGGGCTTCCCTGGTGGTGCAGTGGTTGAGAGTCCACCTGCCGATTCAGGGGACACGGGTTCATGCCCCAGTCCGGGCAGACCCCACGTGCCTTGGAGCAGCTGGACACGTGAGCCATGGCCACTGAGCCTGCGCGTCCAGAGCCTGTGCTCCGCAACGGGAGAGGCCACAACAGTGAGAGGCCCGTGTACCACAAAAAAAAAAAAAAAAAAAAAAAAAGAAATGTATATAGAAGTTTAAGTAGCATGACCCCATCAAGATACTGCCCAATCAGATAAATTATGAAGGACATATAAACATTAAAAATAGGAGGATATTAATTATTAAGTTGACTATTCATTAGCCTGTGTTTTTTCTTCTTGGATAAAAGTTCAAGACAAAACTGAGACCTAGAGATAACTCATCAAACCCACTCTTAATTGTTGCCAAGGCAGTTTAGTCAGTCAGAAGAATTCCAGAATATGCATTTATTTTATATAAATTAAATTTTGAGTAAAAAGCACTAAGACTTGGGGGTTGGGATAGCATATGTGTTGTATTAATCTCTTCTTCCAGTTAAAGGTCATGACTTTGGATAGGGAAGGTGATATGGATGCTGACTAGCTAACTACATAGATGGTATTGAAAAATAGATCATTTTTTATGGTACCTGAAAAAAAAAAAAGGGCTCTTAGGAAGGTCAGACTGCATCTCAGATCCAGGTTTATCTATACTTATGAACCCTCACTCAGGCAAAAGAACTATCTTAGGCATCTTCATAGAAATAACAATTATTATAACAATCCTATGACAATTGCATATAAAAATCTCTTTATAGGTAAGTAAACTGCAGGTTAGGTTAGATCTAAATTAATAGAACTCAAAAGCAGTAGAGTCAAAACACAAACTTTGTTTGATGTCAGTGCCCTTAGCCTTATAACGTGGCTCCTTTCCTCTGACAGAGCTGAAGTATGCATTTGGCAGGTGACTTGCCATTGGATGGCATCACCATCCAATGTTGTTGCATAAACTACTTTTCCCTCTTGTAATACGTATTCACCCCAGTTAAATCCTCCTTTGACTCTCCCTGGATGCACTGGCCACTCTGACTAGTGATTTGACAGCCAATATATTTACTTTAACATGCATTTCTTTCTACTAAAATTATTTGTTGTTCTTTTGAGAAAAGTCAATGTAAATGCTGGGACATTTCTATTAATTTCAAACAACTTAGATATAGTATTAGGGTTAAAATGGAACTACTTCACAAAAACAGTTTCTATTGCACAGAAGGATATAAAAATTATAAATTTGTATGTATTTCTTAATGTAGCCTAACATATAGAATATTTTTTAAAAAAAGGAACTAAAAGGAAGAAAAGACAAACTTAAAATCATGCATCTTCCAGTATCTGAATGAACAACATGATTAACACGTTTAATATAATTTATGTATATAGAAAAATGCACTTAATTGCAGAATGTATATCATTTTCAAGGACACACAGAACATTTATAAAAATTAATCAGATCCTGAATCATAAAGCAAGTTTCAATATATTATAGAGGATTGGCGTCATGTTAAGTGCTTTGTGCACAAGTTATATGAATCAGAAAATCTCCAGATATTAGGAAAATTAAAAAAATATATTTTTGGAATACTTCTTCAGTAAAAAATCAACTTTAAAGTACTTAGAAATGAATAAAAATTAAACTGCTATATTAAAAATACTAAAACCAATGTTACAGTGAAGTATACTTCAAATACACATATAAGAAAAGAATAAGGCAGAAAATCGATTATAAGCATCCATCTCAAGAAACTGAGGGAAAACAGCACATTTAACTCAAAGACAGAAGGAGAGAAGTAATAAAAATCAGGAGGTAATAGGATGAAAAATATTGTACATTGTACCAAACATACAGTAGAGAGGATTAACGAAACTAAAATTGGTTCTTCGAATAAACTAATAAAAGTGGTAGATCTTGATATTACTGACCAAGTTATAAAAAGAGAGGTGTCAAGAATAATATCAGGAATAGAAGTTTCTACAAATCCTGAAGATACTAAAAAGATGTTGAAAGGATGTTGGAACTTTTTTAAAAAATAAAATTTTGCATAAAGTAAATTTCTAGTTAAAATATAACTTAAAACTGATGTGAGAAAGAATAAGACAATCTAAATAATTACAGACTTATTAATGATATGAATAATAAAAATTCCTGTTTAACTAAAACTCGTAGTAACTTGAAAATAGAGGGGATCTTTCTCATTATGATAAGGAATATCTACCAAACACTTACAACAAATAGTGGACTTAATGGTAAGTTTCCCTTGAGATCAAGAGAAGGGTGCCCAGGAACAGCTCTTCTGTTCGTTGTTCTCGTAGTCCTGGTGAGTGCGGTGATTCAAAATGCATACACATTCACACACATGCCAATGTGCATACAGCCAAGCATGCATTCATTCATGTATACAGGCACATTTTTAAAGTTCAAAGATTTAAGTGGAATATATGAAACCATCGTTGTTTGTATATAATGTGAGAATGCAGGTAGTAAATTGAAAAGAATACACAGGTTAATTAAGATTGCTCAGTATAAAGTCAATAGAAAGTCAACTGCATTTCTACATACAAGTGATAAATAGAAAATAGAAATACCATGTTTAAAAATATAAAAATATCAAATAGAAATGAATTTATTGAAAGGTGTGAAACCTCTATATAGAAAATTGTGTCTTTTTGTGAAATAACACAAAATTAAAAGGCAATCCATGGAATGGGAGAAAATGTTTGCAAATTATATATCCGATAAGGGATTAATATCCAGAATATGAAAAGAATAGTGAGAACTCAACAGTAAACAGATAACCTGATTAAAAATGAACAAAGGATTAGAATAGACATTTCTCCAAGGAAGATAGATAGATGGCCAATAGCCACATGAAAAAAATTGTTCACAATCGTTAGTCATTGGGGAAATGCAAATCCAAACCACATGAGATACTATCACATTTACTGGCTATAATGGCCATAGATTTTAAGAGTGGAAAGTGACAAGTCTTGGCGAGGTAATGGAGAAATTGTAACATTTATTCATTGCTGGTAGGAATGTAAAATGGCATTCCCACTCTGGAATAGAGTTTGGCAGTTCCTCAAATAGTTAAACATAGAATTAACATATGACTCAGAAATTCTACTCCTACATATATGCCCAAGAGGACTAAAAACATATTTTCACACACAAAACCTGTCCATGGATGTTCATAGTGGCATTATTCATAATTGACAAAAAAAGTGAAACTAAGCAAAATCTGTTCTTTGCTAATGAATAGATTAAAAAAATGTACTGTATCCACTCAGTGGAATATTATTCAGCCATAAAAAGGTAGGAAATACTGCTATGTACTACAACATAGATGGACCTTGAAAACATTTTGCTAAATAAGTGAAATAAGATAGACAAAAATGTCTACAAATTGTATGATTAATTTATATGAATTGTCCAGAATAGGCAAATCCGGAGTGGCAGATTAGAGGTTGCCAGGGGAAGTGGATAAGGGAGAAATGGAATTGATCACTAATAGGTATAGCGTTTCCTTTTCAGATTTTGGAAATGTTCTGGAATTAATGGTGATATTTACACAACATTGTGAACATAATACAAACCAGTAAATTGTCCACTTTGAAACAGTGAATTTTATGTTATGTGGATTATATTTTTTAAATATTCAATAAACTCTTAAGGAAAAAGGTAGAGGGTCCTGCTCTTCTATCCACATCAAGTTGTGGTAAGATATGATATAGACATGTGTGATATAGACAAATAGTTAAATGGGAATACGTTGACATCTAGAAACACCCAAGTATCTATGGACACTTAATTTATGACAAAACTAGCATTGCAGAGCAGTGGCAAAAGCAAGGTATTTTCAATAAATTTTATTGGGTCAACTTGGAAAATAATAACATTTTACCACAAATCACACAGAGCAAAACATTAATTTCAGGTAGGTTTTTGGATTAGATGTAAGAGGCAGAAGAATCATACAATAACGAACTTTCAGAAGAAGATAGAGAAGATTATGTATATATGATCACTTCGTATAATACATGGGGCACAAAAAGAAAGAGATGGTCAAATTTGACTGCTATAAAAACTAAGAATGAAGTTGCAACAAGAGGCACAATAAGTGAGTAAAAGGGTGAGCTGTGGAGTGGGAAATATATTTCACCAAATATAACCAACAAAGGACTTATATCTAGAATATATAAAGCACTTCTACAAATTAATAAGAAGACAACCCACATTAAATGGACAAGAAAATTGAAAATTATCTCCTTAAATGAAAAAATATATATTTGTATGAATTATGTATATATATGACAAATATATGAAAATGCACTAAAACACATTAATAAAGAAATGTCAATTAAAAGTATAATTATACTACACAGTAAACTGATGGCTAAAGCTAAGCAGAATAAAAATATATTCTGGTGAATTTGTGCAACAATGGCAACTTTGATACACTATTCAGCAGCGTCTGCTAAAATAGAACATATGTACTCTAGTAAATTAATTCTAAGAAATAGCCAAGAAAAATATGTGTGCATGTATAAACGGATGCTTATAATAGAATTATTCATGGTAACTAGAAACAATCCATATCTGTCAATAGAGGATTGAATATATAAATCACATAATATTTATCCAATGGAATTCTATAGATAATAAAAAATAATTATAGTTACAAGCAACAAGATGAATGAATCACACGTACATGTTAAGGGAAAGAAACTAAATATAGATGAAAATACAGTGTATGATTTCAATTATATAAAGTTCAAAACTAAGACAAAACTATAGGATGAACAAAAAATCTAGAAACAAATACATATATATAGTTTTTATATAATAGTTTATCGTGATTACAATACACAGTACGTTCAATGACATTACATGACATGCAACACATAGTCAATATGCCATGCAAAATTTTGATGAATACGTGACATTAGTGCTGCATTTCCACAGTCAAGGCGTATGCCTCTGTGTTGCCTCAACTGGTTTGCATTTTATTCGAACCTGCGCTTTAGCATAACACACAAGAAGTAATCAAGTGAGTTTAAACTATATGTATTTACGTATGTGTATGTGTGTATATACTATGTGTGTATATGTCATTCATATGTATAGTTTGTGTATGTATGTTGTGTATATACATGTGTGTATACACACACACACATACAAACGCACACATAGTGACAGAGCAAGCTGTGGGCCTCTATGTGTTAGTTGTGTTCTAGTTCTTGATCTGAGTGTTGATTACATGAGTATTCATTTTGTGATAATTTATTGAGCTATATACATTTGTACTTTTACAAGTTTCTTGTGTGATTTATAACTCACAATAAAGAAATAACCTAAAATATAAAAAGGAAAGAAAAATACCAAACATTTTCTATGGCTCTCATGAGAAGAACTAAAATCCAGAGACAGAGGCTTTCTACCTTTGAAGCCAGGCTCTCTCATAATGCAACAAAATCCACTGCCTGCTCCTCTCAAGTGAACCACTGGTCTTCTCAAATTATCCTAAGCCCTAGAGAAAGAATTTTAATAGATTCGTTCTGGCCAATTTGTTACCAATTAGTGGTTCAGCATTATGTATGTAATTCTGGCCAGATAACCTAATTTGAATGCTGTGGCAATAAGACGCAGACACATATTTATAGACACAGAAAACTGTATACACATAGTGTCAAATTTTCAGATTTATTGTTATTCTTCATTCTCTTTTATAGAAAGATAGTTTTTTCAATACTTGTACGATATATAATTTCAAACTTAATTCCCAAGTTAAAAGGAAAAGGTGATAATCATATGTTTAAAAAATAATCTCCTTTATTTTATAGAATAATGGTTAGAAGTTCAGTATTTCTGCTCAAACACGGAGACAGTCAGGCATATTTACAAAAGGCCTCACAGTGTTTGCCATTGCCTTTACACAAGACAACATTTATAAAACCTTTGCATCCCACAGCAGGTGCTAGGTCTTCTTTTGGGAATTTGTGCTGTTCAGATACTGCCTTTCATTTGAACTTCAAATACCTTAAAAACATAGAGGCTGCATTTTAATATAATTAGGAAATTGAAACGCTTTTATTTTTGTCATTATAATATCTTACATGGATTTACTTTTCAAAAATGAATCAAAGTCAAAACTAATGACTGTCTGATACCAACAAACGCAGAAAAATGGTAAAACGTTTTTAAAAATGAAGCTTTGGTCTGCCTAGCTCATAAGAAAAATAAATGCATGTAATAAGTATTTGGAGATTTCAAGTATATTTAGTAATAGTCTACCTTCTTTTGAGAATCTAAAGAATTAAAATGAATAATTATGGTCACCTGAATAGTTGGAAACATATTTTCAAGATCTGGACTGTATTTTCTTTGTCTTTGTTTATTTAATGGCACAATATGAGATAAATAAACGCTACAATTTAAGTAAAAAACATATTTTCACCTAGAAAAATGGTTTCCTAAGGTATTTTCATCAGTCTACAATATTTATAAATGTAATAATGTTATAGAATTATAAAAAATTGTGTATCTATTTTTAAAACAAGAAAACTAAAGTAACTTTTTTTCTATTTTTCTAATTAGGCTTGGACTCCTGGATCATCCAGTGACTTCAAAATTCTGGTAAGACACTTTTTTTTTTTTCTATAGCACTGTCAATATTTTCATTTCTTTTGCCACAAATTTTGGGAGGTTATCTTTCTTTTTATCTCAGGCTTAATCCTTTTTCTTATTTCTCCCCTCATTTCCATCCCCTGAGGTTGAATCTCCTAAAGCCAATAGTAGAAGGTCAATTACATCTTAACCCATACGGGATGATCTGTTAAGTCCAGATACTTCTTGAAGATTCAACCTCATGGGTCAGGAGAATATTCCAAGGAGGGGTAGCATTTGTTTCTTAAGGAAACAAAAATCACCACCGAAACAGTCTGAGATAGGAAAAATAATTATTCAGGTAAGAGGCAGAGAGTATCAATTTGAAAAATTTTCTTTTAAAATGGATCAAATGCAACAGCAAAATAAAAATCACAGAGGAGCTGAGTATGATAGCTGAATTTTAAAAAAGATATTCATTTCTACAATGTCGATATTACAGTTTACATATTATGGAACTAGAAATACACTGAAGGCACTGCATTTTTCAACATGAAAACTCTTAAAATTTGTATGGTATTTGCCTGGTACATATATTATAGGCATGGGGAAGAGAGAATGTTTAATTAAGAAGATGACTGACTGAGGTAGAAGTTTTTCTGTAAGTTGTATTTTCCCAAACATCAGCTTACATATTCATCTTACACTCCACCCAGTCTCTTTTTTTTCCTTCCAAATATTATAGAAATGTTGCTCACAATCAAATTCATGTATTGGTTTCCTACTATGTTCTGAATATATGCAAGATTTTAAAACATTGCTTATCTCATATTTTATCGTATTTAGTTTTTCTCAATAATACTCTGGTGTGGATTCTTACTCTTGCATAATATGGGAGTCCACAACCTTCTAATTTCTAGAGTCACCCTTTCTATAATACTCAGCCAAGAGTACTATGAAATTTCAACTAGATGCATTGCAGAAGTACAGTCTTATACATCATTCTTTACTAATAATTGGATATTGCTAGGTTAGAATGGGAGGGTGGTGAGAGTTCCACGTGTCTTTGTTATTGTGTATGACCTGTTGCTCCCAAATTCTTCTCAGGGTTTCCAAATTAGTATCTTCTGGTCATCTTATCATGACTTTTCTGTGCTACTTCATGCCATATCCAGTCTATACCTTCTGCCAAACAGTAACAAAGTTGACACTATTCATTCTCATGAGTATAAGGGTTAACGTCCTATCCCTTTAGCACTTTCTGCAAATAGAGAGCTTTGCTTAAGCAGTTGATTTATTATAATGAAAATTGGGATACAGGATTTCATAATTTCAGTGTTTCCTGGATTTTCCCCCATCCTAAGCCTTCTCTTAGTTGCATATGTGGGATCTAGACATGCCTCCTGTAATTATCCTTTTTCTCTGAACTCTACCTGCCTAATTCATTTAAGCTGGCAGTGTGTTCTTGCAATTCTCATCATCACAGTTGTCTTCTGGGTATTCTTCTAATTTATCTCATTTCTAATCCATTTCATAAAACAGATGATTGATCGAAAACAGCACTTATCCTCATACTTCTGTATCTTGCCATATTGCCTATAAGGATTTTTTTCCCCGATCTGTTATATATGTGATAATTGAGTTCTGCCACACTTATTCAAAAGCAGTCTTCCTTGAGCACATACCAAGAAACTCAAAGCTAAGTTCTTTCCTCTCGTAGCCCCCATCGTCATTATGTCAGCTTCTGTGAACGGAGTGGTCTTCCTTGTATGCCTATACACCCATATTCTATTCATCTCTCAAGGCCAAGTTCAACTCCAACTCCCATTTTCTCCTGAAATTCTTCATTGCTTTAAGTATTGTGGTTTGATTCCTCACCTCCCTGAACTCTTTATTTTCAGGATCACAAAGTTTAGCACTTTAACTTGTACTGTCTTGTGTTCTAAGGTTCTTGTATTGCATGCATATTTTCTACTTAGCAATTTTGCAAGCTTGTTAAATGAGGTAGGAATGCCCTCTTGTGCCGTTTATACAGCATACCTTACATATTGCTCTGTGTTTAGTAGTTCCTCAAGAAATATTTTCAATTGACTAACTTATTTAGGATCTCACGTGTACTCACTATACTATAAAGCTCAAACCTAACAATTTCTATATTGTTTGCTTCTATTCAATTATGAGTTTTAGTAGGAAAAAAATGACTCGAACATGAAGGATGATTGACATATAATTCTGAATTTGTTTCAGGTAATATTGATACAGTCTAGAAAACTGTGTTTTTAGAGTACAATTCAGTGAAAAGAAAATAAATGTAAAATTCAAACTAGAATAGTATTGAAATGTACATGATAATATGCAACTATTATAAAGTAAAATAAATTGAAATATATTCTATTCATTATCATATAATTCTCAAGCTTAAAAAATAATATTTATTCTGGAACTAAATGCCAGCAATAAAAATTCACTGCCATATGAAGAGCTAATGCAGTCCACGTTGAAGTTGAAAATATTTACAGAAAGCCTTATTGCAGCATTTTTCCACTCACAGAAAATAATGTGTTTAATGCTTATGATTCACTGAATTTTGTGTCTGTGTGTGCAGTTGCAGCAATCTGTTCCAATTCATAAATTTTATTTTCTGCAACTGGAGTTTGGACCTTTTAAGAGGTCAAACTAATAACACATGCACAATTATGTACAGTTGAAGGGAATTAATATTTTTAAAGATTCACTATGTATCAGGTGCTTTGCTAGGTGCTTTTTTTAATGTATGTAGTCTCAGTTCTACCTTCCAATCATACTCTGAGGCATGAATTTTGTTCAGCATTTCAGAGCTGAGGAGACTAAGGGTCAGAGAGGTTAGTTAGTTCATCTACAATCACTTAGTCGTGATGCTGAGATTTCAGTCTATTTATAGGATGATGAAGAAATCACTGAGATGTCTTCCCGAAGAAAATTTACCCCAGTATGCTTTTAATAATATCCAGTTGTCCACATATTGGAGTAGCACCCCTGGCTTGCAGTCCTTATGAAAAGTGATACATAAGTGGTTAACATAAGATTTAGTCTTTTGTACTTTATAGTTATTTGAGAAGATGAAAAGCCTGCTTACTTTAAATCCCAGGATGGGAAAATTGTCACAGTCTATGTCCAAGTTGTACGTTTGCATGTGTGTATTATATAATATATATCTATCTTTGATATCATATCTATAT
>RJWK010028094.1:0-26038 GCA_004363435.1 Platanista minor | reverse complement strand
CACTTACCCGTCCATCTACCCGTCTATCCTTCATCCATCCACCCATCCACCCACCACTCCATTCATCCATCATCCATCCTTCATCCATCCATCCATCCACCCATCCACCCAACCATCCGTCCTTCATCGTGCTGTCTCAGCTGAGCACACAGAAGGTTCTGGTGAAGACCTGATCTGATTTCCTGAGGGCCTGTGGTCCCAACCACTTGCTGGGACCAGCCTGGGTCTCATCATGAGCATGGACCCCTGCCCCAGTTTCAGAGGCGGAGTTGACGAGCCGGGAGGCCCTGTCACTGGGCACGGAGACTGAGCTGCCCAACAGCCTGCCCGGTGACGACCAGGATGAGTGCCTGCTCCTCCCGGGGGAGCTGTGCCAACACCTGTGCATCAACACCGTGGGCTCCTACCACTGTGCCTGCTTTCCTGGCTTCTGGCTGCAGGACGATGGCCGTACCTGCCGCCCAGGTGAGGGCCCGGACGGTTGGGGCAGGAGCTGGGGTGGGACTGATCTTGCCCGCAGAGCGTGGTGTTCCTCGGGTGGGGACTGTGGGGGACTTCGCCTCCTGCCACCCCACACTGTGGAACCCGCTGGCGCCGAGGGTCCCCAGCCATGGGTTTGTGAGGCCAGGCAGACGGGCTCCCTCCTAGCACTCCATCTGCAGGGCAGCCCCAGCAGCCCACCCTGGATTCAAGTGCAGGACCAGGACCTGGGCCACGGAGGCCCCCGCCTACCCAGCCGCGTCCCCAGTACCGGGCCTGCGGTGGTCAGGCTCCGGCCCCTGGTCTGGGAGGACTCTCTCCCTGCCAGCTTCCAGGGGTAGATTCATTTGAGTCCACAGACTGGTCCTCTTCCACCCTCCCTGCCCCGATTAGCTGTGAGACGGATCTGGCCTGAGGTGCGTCCCTCCCTGAACCTCAGTTTCCTCTCCCGTGGGGTGGGTAAAATGAGCCGCCCCCCGACCTCGAGAGCCCGGCATGGCGCCTGTTAGGGCCTGAGGCTGCCTGAAGACGTGAGACCCCCCTCCTCTTGTCTGCTCTGTCTGTGACAGACGGTGACCGCCCCAAGCCGGAGGCCGCCGAGGAGTCCGCGCTGAGGCCCGAATCCTCCCAGGTGGCCCCCAACACCATTGCGCTGCCCATGCCACAGCCGAACACCTGCGAAGGTAAGCTGGCCGTGGGCAGGCGGGGAGCCCTCGGGGCTGGGCGTGTGCGGGGTGGCCCCCCCCAGGGCGTGCTGCTGCTCGGGCTCGGGGGGTCAGTTGACCTCGCCGTCGGAGGTTGGGTGAGGAGCTGTGAGAGGTGAGAATGGGGGGCGCAGCCTGGGGCAGGCGTGGGTGACCCCAGGATGGCCCATCAGCCGCTTTCAGTCTCGCTTTCTGTAAAACTGAGAGAGTACAATCCTAGCTCGCCCAGGCATCGCGGAGTCTGCGTTCAGATACGTGCGGGGCGTTCTCTGCGCCCGTCCTCTCCTCCGCTCCGTCCTCCTTCTGCCTCCTCCTCACCCGCATCCCTGTTACTTGAGGGAGGGGTGTGTCGCGGGAGGTCCCAGACACCAGCCGGTGTGTGAGCGGGTTGAAGGGGTGACCTCGTGACAGGGGCAGGAGTGGGGTGCCCTGTAGGCTGGAGCCGCGTGGTCTCTGACGTCCGTGCGGTTTCCTCGCAGACAACGGGCCCTGCAAGCAGGTGTGCAGCGTGGTCGGGGACACCGCCATGTGCTCCTGCTTCCCCGGCTATGCCATCATGGCGGACGGCGTGTCCTGTGAAGGTGAGTGCCCCCTGCCGTGGGCCCCGCACACCTGAGTGGGCCCGGAGTGGGGGAGGTGTTCCAGGGCCAAACCTCGCTGTGCTGGTGAGCGCGGAGCAGGTGTGGCTGCCATGACGACCAGCTGCAAATTGAGCAGCTGAAACAGCCGCATCTGCCCACATCACGTGCCAGGTGCGTGCAGCCCAGGTGGGCACACGGGCTGGCCGCGGCCCCGCCACTCCCTGGAGCAGGCCTCCGCAAACTTCAGTGTGCAACAGGGTCACCTGTGGGCCTGGGACCACAGGATCCTGACAAGTCCACATGGCCCCAGGGGTCTGACCTAGTAGGTCTTGGAGCGGGGGAGGCCCGAGACTCCCTGGGTCACACTCTGACTAGCTCTGTCCTCGAGGGTCACCCCATCTGAGTGGCCTGACTTGGTTTGTGACCGCCTTGCCCCCGTTCCAGCCACGGGTGGAGCCGACAGAGGGCAGTGCCTGCCCTGTTGTCCTGCGGCAGGACAGCGCTCCGGCTGGCCTCCGTGGGGAACAAGGCTGGGGAGAGGCAGCCCCAGCTGGAGGGCACATTCTCAGTTCTGAAATCAAGGAGGAACGGTGGATGTTGGTGTCTCTGCCTTCCCAGAAGGGCTGAAGAGGGTTTAGAAGCACGAGCCTCCGTTACTAACGAACCCGCTCAGTCTGGGTGTTGTCCCGATGGGGTCTCTGCGGGCTGGGACCTCCCCCTGTGAATCGGGGGGCATCGGATCCGACACCTGCTGGGGTGGTTCCCACAGTGAATGACACCTTGAGCACCTCCTCGTGTGTGGAGGCAGGGCAGGCGGACAGCGTGCAGATGGTCTAGGAGATGCTTTAGTTCAGGTTCAGGTTCAAGTTCAGGAGACGTGAACCTGGTTTGGGTCCATGGGTAACAGGGTTAAGTCTGCCTGGGGAGAGACCCACATCTCTGTCAGAAGCTGAAACCCGCCTCCAGCCGATTGCCCAGGACTGTTCTGGCGTGGGTGAAAACCATCCTCATGCCCAGAGAGGACAGGACACTTGCCCAGAGCACACAGCATGGTGGTGACTGACAGAGCTTTCTCTCAGATGGTGGGGGCAGATCTGGCTTTGCTCCTCATCTCCGAGGGCCCTGAAGACATGAGGACTGTCTCTCTTCTGGGTTGGGACTCCTTCAGGCCATGGGCCCGTGTCCCTACCCCTCCAGGCCTCCCTTTCTCTCTGCAGCGCCCCCAGTGGTAGCGGCTATGGGACCCAGGCCAGAGGATGCAGAGGGCATTTCGTGGGTGTAGCCTGCCCTGCAGGGGAGTCCTGCAGGGGATATTTAAACAGGTGACATTTTATCATCTGTTGAAAGTAATCAAACAAGTTACCAACAATGACAGCTCAAGAATTTTTTTTAAATGTCCAAATTTCAGGCTTTTCTTGAAACTTTGTAACATCTGTCCACAAGGAGCCCACAGCCTTGGTCTCCCTTTCAACAGAGCACAGGCTCCACAGTGCCCTAGAGCCCCCTTGGCCCCTTCTCCTGTTTATGTCTCCAGCCTGGCCCCCTAAGCACTTAGGTTTGCAACTCTTGCCATTGTGTGGCTCCCGTGGCTGCCCGTGGAGGTGGAGGGTCTCCCGAGCATGGGTGGGAGACGGCCTCTGGTCCCGTCCACTGTGTGACCCCGGACAGACTGTCTACCCTGTCTGAGCTTCACTTTGCTACCTGTCTCTGCTAGGGCTCCTGCTCTGGCATCTTTGAACTGGACAAACTCAGACTTGGGCCCAAAGCCCAGAGGGACCCCTGATGGGCTGGGAGGTCCTGGGCAGGTCCCTGCCCATCTGGGTCTCAGTTTCCCCATCTGTCACTGGAGGCTCCATGTCACTGGAGGCCACGCTTCTCTAACGGCCCTTCTGTTTTTCCTCCCGCGGCCATCACTAGACCAAGACGAGTGCCTGCTGGGCACTCACGATTGTAGCTGGCGACAGTTCTGTGTGAACACCCTGGGATCCTTCTACTGTGTCAACCACACAGTGCTCTGTGCCGAGGGCTTTATCCTCAACGCACACAGGAAGTGCGTGGGTAAGCCAGAGCCCCGCTTGCCACCACTGTCACGGCTCCCTGCCCCGCTCCACGCCAAGCCCGCCACACTGCAGCCACATGCCAAAGGGCCTGCCCTTTGCATATGAGCTCTCAGCACGGCCCCCCACCCCATGCTCCATGTCGTGCCCCTCGTGTCCTGGTTCCTGTCCTGCTTCTCCACTGACGCCACCGGGAAGCTGCTTTCCCCAGGGACGTGCCTGAGTCAGAACTTTGTCTGAGGTGTGACCTGGCTGGTCATTGAAATGAGGTCATAGAGACATGTGGGCAGCGGGATAGGGAGGCCTGGGTTCGAAGCAGGACCCCCTAGTATCTCTGTGGGCTTGAACTTCCTCCCAAAAGTCCGTTTTATCACCTGTTAAAAGGGAGCACTGAGGGCACTGCTCCCCGTTTGGAGATTATGTGACATGGGTATCACGTAGCCAGAGCCCGGGGCACAGTGTGCACGTGACCTCAGCTGCTGAGATTGTCCTTAGATGCGGCCAGAGCCCCTTCAGAGGCAAATACCCCAGCTAGGCATCCATTTGCTGTGTGACCCTCAGCAGTAGTGCTCACCTCTCTGAGCCCGTTTCCTCACCTCTAACCTCGGGGCTCGGAGGCCTGGCCAGGGCTGGTACCCAGGTCCCGGCCTGTGCATGGTTGGGCTGGTGCTCAGTAATGCGCCTGCCCTCCTGCCTCTTGGTGCTCTCGTGGGCCAGGGCTGGGGCTCCAGGCCTGCTCTGTGGACAGCAAGGACTTGCTGTTCTCCCATGGCCGGGGGTCTGATGTTTTCATGGAGGAAACATCATGGACCTGAACAGAGATGGACCCAGGGTAGCGGGGGCTCGGTGCAGACTGGGAAATGCTGTGGCAGGGACACAAGGAGAGGCCAAGGGAGAGGCCATTCCAGCTGGCAGCGTCTGGACACACTCCCTGGAGAAGGTGGCATGTGCACGTGTCTCCAAGGACGATGGGGATTTGGGAGTTGGGAGGGGCATGAGGGAGGAAGGAACGGCTGCAACAAACGTGTGGAGGTGGGAACTGCACTGCACGTGCCCAGACCCCCGTGTGTCGTCCTTGTGCGTGGGGACTATGCCCAACCTGGACATGTCCTCTTCTTCACCCTCCGTCGCCGGGCAGCGGAGTGGCCGTTGCAGACATGTGTGCCCCTGGCCTCCAGCCGCCGGCCCAACATGCGCCCTCCGGAGCCTGCTTGTCAGTGGCGGGGCAGCTCCTCCCGTCCGGGTGGTGTCTTTGTGTGTCTGGGAAAAGGCGGTCCACCCTGCGAGCACACCCCCAGGACGCGGGTGTGCAGGGTTCCCTGGTGGCCTGGAGAGAAGACGTTGTCCTAAAAGGGGTCGCCGGGCAGCTGGAAAACGGGTTCTGGGATGAAAGAGCAGAGGTGCATTCCATTCAGCAAAGTTTACGGTCATTCTTTCAGCCTTTCCCTCATCATCCAGCACAGACCCCAGTCTGCTCTTCGTCCTTGTGTTCCACGTATGTGTTCATCTCATCTGTGAGCACTCGTTCTTTCCATCACTTGCTCATCCACAGACGTGTCTTCTGCTGTGCGTTTGTGAGTTCCAGGCATGTTCTGTTAACCCTGGCTGGTGAGGTGGGAGACGGGTGCCCGGGTTAAGAGTGTGGCCTCTGCAGCCAGACTGCCTGGGTTTCAAATCCTGGCTCTGCCGCTTTCTAGTCGTAGGACCTGACACCAGTCATTTGATCTTTCTGAACCTCAGTTTCCTCACCTGTGAAAAGAGAGGACTAATGTGTACCTCAGAGGGTCACTGTGGCGGTTACATGAGCCCACGTAAAGAACTTGCTAGTGTTTGATGCCGTAATTGTGATTCAGCAAATGTGTTATACTGAGGCAGCCTGCATAGGTAGTGAGCGCCCCATCACTGGAGGTATGTAAGCTGAAGCGGGACAGTATTGGGCGGTGCCAAGGCCACAGGACTTCTGACAGACAGGTGACCTCTGTGAGGAATCCCCTGTGCTTGGCTGTTGGCCTTTTGTGCCCTGTCCTTTGAGGAACATCTTGGGCCCTGGGAACAGTGTTCCAGGTTGGCTTGGCTTTGAGACGATGGGAGCCCTGTCTCTGGGGCCCACTCTGCAGCAGTGGGGAAAGGGCTGGGCGCTCTGGGTTCTGTTCTTGCTGTTGTCCCGTGCAGGCTGGGAGACTTCAGTCACATCCCCTCTGTGAGACCTCGTTCCTTATCTGTGCAGCAGTGTCTCTGGGGGATCGAGGGCAGTTCCTGTAAGCCGCCTGCTCCCTGAGTGAGCCACACAATCAGTGGTGTCTGCTGTTATCTCTCACCATGATTCCTCCCAGGCTGGGGGGCTCCTGGCCCGTGACGTTTCTGGGCTCCTGAGAATGTGTCTCTCTCTGTCAATCCAGCTTATAAATCAGAAGTCTCTGTCTGGCCCAGCCAACCCTTCCTTGGAAACCACGGGCCAGAACTCTCCTTTTTCCTCCTCCTCTTGCCCACCCAACCAGCCTTGGCCCGGACCTGTACACCAGTTGGTTCACCTGTGAGTTTGGGACAGTCTCTTGCCCCACAGCCCTGTACCCCTCCTCTCCACCTGGTCCTTGTCATCCCGGTAGGCTCAGCTCAGAGAGCAGCTCTGACAGCGCAGGACCCAGAGCGGGCAGTGCTCTGGCCTGGGCTCAGGACTGTGCAGCTTTCCTCCCCAGCGTCTCCACCCGACCTGTCCTCTCTCCGTGCCTGCCGACTGGCAGTTCCTCGGGGGCAGAGGCTGTGACACACCGCTAGGCCACCTGGGCTCAGCACAGACTAGGTGCTCCAGTGGATGAACGAATCCGCACGACTGCGGCACCTCCCTTCCCAGGTGGAGCGGGGCGGAGACGTGGGGTGTCCTCTGCGCGCCTGCAGGGACGTGTGACTGGGCCACGTCTCTGGGTCTCCTCCGCCCTCCCTCTTCCCCTCCGTTGCTGGCTGCTCCCCTCCCCAGCTGCGCATCGCAGGCGTCAGTACTCGGGCCCCGGGTGACCTCAGCAGTGACCACTCCCAAGCCAGTGTCTCCCCTCAGACCCCTTCCGTGAGCTCCGAGGCAGGCCTCTGGCTGCCTCTTGATCCTCAAGCCCAGTGTGACGTCAAGGGCTCCCCACCTTCCCCTGTGAGCCTGTTCCTGCCAGCTGGGCCCCCGTCCGTAGAGCTGCTCGTCCAGAAAGCTTTGCCAAGACCAGTGGGCTCCTCTTCTTCTCTCTCCTTCGGCGCATCCATCGTAGATCCTGTCGGTTTGACCTTCACAGCACTTCCAGAACCCGACTGCTTCTCCTCGCCTCCGTGGGTGGCAGCCTAAGCCCCATCATCTCCTTTTCTAACGTACCCTCACCCCTGGAGTACTTGCACTCAGCCAGGGGACCTTGTTAGCAATAAGTCAGCCCACTTCCCTCCTCTGCTGGAGCCCTCGATGGCTCCCACCTCCCCCGCATCTCCTAACACTCTCCGTTCGCCCCAGTCACACCCCTCTGGGCCAGAGCCTGAACCTGCCTGGCAGCCTGTCCCCTCTGCCGAAGACAGATCTGGCACCTCCTCAAATGCTTCTGCTCAAGTGTCCTCTGCCCTGAGGACCCTTCGTGCCTCCGCCCCCCGCACCTGCCACTACTGGTCTCCTTCACTTTCTCTTCCACACGACTCAGGACCACCCTCCCTGTTAGGTTTGTCTGTCTGCTGGCCCTCCCATTCTGAGTGTCCCGCGCCATGGCAGACTGTCTGTCTGGCTTGTTCACCATGTACCCCTGGGGCCATGGCACGTGCTCCATAAATCTTTGTTGAATGGGTGGTTTGCACAGACCGTGCTGCTCTCTGGGAAGTGAGCACCTTGAGGGCAGGGCTGGCTGGCCGGCGGCACCGTACCGGGAGCACCCCGCGGCCTCTGACGGCCTCACCCTCCCCGCAGACATCAACGAGTGCGTGACGGACCTGCACACGTGCAGCCGGGGCGAGCACTGCATGAACACGGTGGGCTCCTTCCGCTGCTACAAGGCTCTCACCTGTGAGTCCGGCTACGTGCTCAAGGATGGCGAGTGCACAGGTGAGGCGAGCCGGCTGGAGGCCCTGCCCACCTCCCCACCCCCTCCCCGCCTTCTGATCCGCCCCCAGCCTGCCCGGCCTGCCCAGAGCCTACTCCCTTGTGGCAAGCTCCCAGCCCTGGGGTTTCCTGCCTGTGGGAAGACCCCACAGATGATGGTTTAGGGGCAGAGGCGGGGGTGGGGCCCAAGGTAAGTGTGTCTGGGTCAGTTATTCCCCTCCCTGTGCCTCAGTTCCCACAGAAGGGTCACTTTTGTCCTTTTTACCAGAAAATTCTAGCCGCCTCAGGAGAGAGGTCCCATTGAACCGTTTCAGCAGATGCTTCCCCAGCGTCGTTTGTGGGCCTGGCGGGGTTCTGGGTGGCAGGGATACCGGTGGGGGGCGTGTTCTTGTCTCTGGCCTCCTGATGGGGGGGGGGGCCGGCAGGCCCACAGGCACGCGGGGCTGGGTGTTGCTTTAGGTGGGGTCCAAAGAGGCCAGCCCCCCCGTGGCGGCGACGTCCGGGTGGAGACCTGCAGCATGAGAGGCCCCTGGGAAGGGTGTTCCAGGCAGAGGGAACAGCAGGCGCCACGCCCTTAGGGAGGGGAGGAGGCTTGGCACAAAGAGCAGAAAGGGTGTCTCGGGTGGGAGCGCGCTGCCGGTGGAAGGAGGCTGCGGGGTTGGCAGGCCCGGGTAGGCAAGCAGCTGGGAGTTTGCTTCACCCGTGACGGGAAGCGTTTTAGTTTAACTGAAAACGTCTAGAAGAAGGTCGCCCAGGAGGTGAGACCCAGAGCAGTGCTCCATTGTTGCAAGCCCGGGAAAATGGCGGTGGGAAGCGGCTCTGAGGTCGGCGGGAGCTCAGGCGGGTGCTGAACGCACTTCATGCCGGGCCCTGAGCTGGGCGCCTGAGCCGGGGTGGGATGAGCTGGCAGGAGATGAGCCCAGGCCCCTCGGCGCTCACCTGTGCACACCCACGCATGCCCACAGGGCTCACACGGATCCAGGGTGAGCCCCCTTTAGAGAACCCTGATGCCTGGGGAGGGGGGCCGTCTCCCTGGACGCCCCAGCACCCCCACCCCTCTCATCCCAGGGCTTCCTTCTTCGACCCGGGTGGCTTGGGCAGGGGCTGTGTTCTCAGCCTCCCGGGGGTCCTTGGAGGGGGTTCTAGAACCCAGCACAGGGCTGCCTAGCGACTGGGCTCCTGTGGGAAAGTGGTGGAAACCTTGGAAACTGGAGGGCGTGGATGGGTGAACAACACACAGACGGACGCACGTGGCTGGGCAGGCCGTCAGGAGGCCGAGGGGGTCTCGGCTGTGCCACTAGCCGTCTGTGTCCCCTTTCTGCTCCGTGCCTCGCTTTCCTCGTCTGTGGAAAGAGCCTGACATGCCTGCTGTGCAGGAAGCACGGGGGAAGCATGGGGCCGGCGCTTTGTAAACTGGGTGCTGCACAGCGGGGAGGGGCCCCTGTGACCTGCTGGTGCCACACCGCAGGTGGGGACAGCGGTGCCATCCAGGTCTGGCAGTTCCATCGTTGGAAGCTCCAAGCCTGGCTGCGCAGAAGCAGTGCCCCAGCTATGGAACCCTGCCTGTGCCTCAGTTTCCCCGGTGAAGGAGGGGGCTCGTCATAGCCTGCTTCTGGGTGCGTGTAAGCACTGAGTAAATAAGTACGTCTCAGAGCCCTTGGGACAACGCCTGGTAGCACGGCAGAGTTCAGTGAGGGGGTGACATTGTTGTTACTGCTGGCGTGGGCCACGGCAGCTCCCTGTGACGCAGAAGACCTTTGTAACCGTCAAGGTCACTGTGGGGATGTGCGGGCAGGGGCCTGCCAGCCCGCCGGCCCCTGACCCCCGGCCTGGTCTGTGTGGCAGATGTGGACGAGTGTGAGCTGGGCACACACAACTGCCAGGCCGGCTCCACATGCCATAACACCAAGGGCTCCTTCTACTGCCAGGCGCGGCAGCGCTGCATGGAGGGCTTCCTGCAGGACCCCGAGGGCAACTGCGTGGGTGAGTGGGGCTTGGAGAGGCTGTGTCTGCCTGGCCCTGGGGGTCTTTAGGTGGGGTCGTTGGGGGGATAGGCTCTGAGGGCTTTACAGGTCAGGGAGGCCTGGCTTGCTGCACTGTCCCTCTCCCGGCCTCAGTGTCCCCCTGTGAATGGATGTGTCAGTGCCTGGGCCCCAAGAGGCCCTTGCAAAATGGAAGCTTATTATCCTGAACTGTCTGATCACGGCTGAGTTACTTCTCTTGTGCCCTCAGTTTACCCATCTGTGGGATTGGGCTGGATGAAGGTGTATCACGTTTTTTTAACCTACCCGACAGCGCTTGGGTTCTGAGAGGGAAAGCCCTCGGGGTCCTGGGACTCAGGGACTGGACGGTCGAACCTGCTAGCCCGGCCTGGCTGCCTCCCAGTGCAGCCCTAGACTCAGATGCTGGGGCTCCGGGAGGGGCTACAGCAGGCTCCCTGTCACCCGCACCCCCCTCCGCAGACATCAATGAGTGCACGTCACTCTCTGAGCCATGTCGGCCAGGCTTCAGCTGCATCAACACGGTGGGCTCCTACACGTGCCAGAGGAACCCAGTGATCTGCGGGCGTGGCTACCACGCCAGCCAGGACGGGACCAAGTGTGTGGGTAAGGCCCACCTCCCCCTAGCCTCTGGCTTCTTGGGTGCCCTGGGACGGGGCGGCTGGTGCAGGGGGAGAGTCCGGGCCTCAGGGTGCCCTGCTCACCTCCCCCTGCAGACGTGAACGAGTGTGAGGCGGGCGTGCACCGCTGTGGCGAGGGGCAGGTATGCCACAACCTCCCCGGCTCCTACCGCTGTGACTGCAAGCCTGGCTTCCAGCGGGACGCCTTCGGCCGCGCCTGTGTCGGTAGGTGGGACTGGCGGCCGGGACCCCGTCCGGCTCACCTGAGAGCGGCCCGCCTGCCCCAGGCCCTCTGCCCGGCCAGTCTTGCTGTGACCGCGTGCCCGGCCCTCTCTGGGCTCGACTGCCTTCCTGCCGTTCTGTGCAGCTGAGGCTCTGCCCTCGGTCCCCTTTGCGCTCTTTTCTTGCTCCGTGTCTGCCTCTGGGCTCCGTCCAGCACCTCCTCTGCCTCCTTCCCCTGCTCCCTCTTCTCCCTCTTCCCCGCATTTCTCCTGGGTTCCTGGGTCCCTCTCCTCCCCGGGGGGGCGGGGAGGGGGCCGGCGTCCGGGCCCCCTCCGCCCTCCCTGAGGCCCTGCACCTGCCGCCCGCCCCGCAGACGTGAACGAGTGCTGGACCTCGCCCAGCCGCCTGTGCCAGCACACGTGTGAGAACACGCTCGGCTCCTACCGCTGCTCCTGCGCCTCCGGCTTCCTGCTGGCGGCCGACGGCAAGCGTTGCGAAGGTAGGGCCGACCCGGCCGCTGACCCGTGGCCCCCCGTGCAGGGCCCCAGGCCTCAGCTGCAGGCTGTTTCCTGCCAGGGCCCCCCACTGCCATCTCAGACCCAAGGGCTGGGTGTCTGTGTTGTCTGCACCCCTGGGCAGGAGCTCCCTGCAGGCAGCGGGGGCAGCCCAGCCTCTGCCCCTTGGTACGTGCTGATGCTGGTCACGACTGCGGTGCCCTGGGGTTCAGGCAGGGAGCAGAGTGAGTGAGACGAGAGGTAGGCCCGTGGCCACACGGCCCCTGGCAGTGCCATCCAGAGTGACCCCATCTTGGTTTTCCAGATCCCAGAAATCTAGCTATTTATGCAGTCTGCTGGCTTTTACACGTCGCTGGTGGATCTAAACTTAAACACACTGTGTGTTAAACCAAGCACGTGAACTGGACCTGCGGCCCAGTCCTCACTCATGTGGGATGCACCTGGGGCTGCCGGAGGGGACGCGTGAGGGACCGTCACACTTTTCCCACCTGTGTTCATGGTGTGGTTGGGCCAGGTCTGGTGGGGTTGGTGTCGAGGGGTGCGGGGGTCCCAGGCTGCTCAGTGAAGGGGGGAGGGGTCCCGTGAGGAAAGGGGATGTGGGGTCTCTGGCCCCATTTAGCTGGCACCGTCTTTCCCAGCACCTCCCCTGGAGAGGTGAGTCTGCTGAGACCCCTGGGAAGGCCATGTACCTCTCTCTGATTGCCTGGCCTGGCCAAAGAGCCGGCCTCTTGTGGGACGGGACCAGCCCAGGGACAGGGGAGCGACCCCAGGCCTGGCTGTGTCAGACGGCACTTGGATGGGCTCCCAAAACAGACCCTGTCACTCCCTTTGACTCACGGGGGTTACAGCCACCTGTGAGCCCTCCCCCCCCCGGCGAGGCTGGGTGCAGACAGCCGTGGGGATGGAGCATCATTCCCACCCTAGCTGTAGTTCATTCGTTCACTTCTTGGCCCTTCTGCCTTCCCCCGTACCGTCCCTACTAACTTTACACCACTTCTCTCCAGCTCCATCTGTGGCTGGACGGTAGAGACTCAGAGATGGAACCAGCGTGGCCCCTGGCTCCCGGGAGCTTAGAGCCTGGTAGAGGAGAGAAGCCACTCATTCATTCATTCACGCCTTCCATCATTTTGTGTGAAAGCTGTGTATGTTGTGAGGTCCCGAGGATCATGCGTCACACAGCGGCCTCAAGGCCATGTGTGAGCTGACCCCTCCCCCCCGCACTCTGCTCTGACCACACCGCCTCCTCCTCTTCAGTGCGTGCACAGGGCACACCCTCACCTCAGGGCCTGTGCTCTCACCTCAGATGCCCGCACGACTCTAACACTGCAGCCCTCCCAGACACACCCCTGCCCCTTCTCTGTCTGCTCTCTTCCCATAGCACGCGCCACCTTCTGACGTACTAGGTATTCCACCCATTTAATCCCCCCCCCCAACCCCCGCTTCTTCCCCAGCACACATGTGAACATCAGCTCCATGACGGGGAGGTGGTTGTCTGTCTTGCTCGTGGCCATGTCCCCACACTCAGCACAAGCCTGGCGCTTGTCGGAGCCCGGCAGGTCTTGGTTGGATGAATGAGAGACAAGTCTCTGCCCACAAGGAGCTCAGAATCCAGCAGATGCCCCATCTCACCCGTCCTGCACTCACACAGCTCACCCGCTGCCTCGCAGGCTGGCTCTCACCCCTTCCCCACCCCCATGCGGGGCCGGCCCTGGGGGGTCAAGGGCAGGTCCTTGTTAGCACCTAGGTGACATCTCCCAGAGCCATCTTTACCCAGTGCTGTGGACCCTCAGTAGGGCAGCCTCTAGCTCCCCATGCGGGATCTGAGCCCCACCTGTGGCTGCTTCCTCTCGGCGGTAGGCCGGGACTGCACCAGCAAGCTACCATACATTGCTGCCCCTGTCTCCCTGGATGTCTCAGGCAGGCTCCTTGCCTTCTTCTGGGCCCCTGGTTCCCCATCGGCCCGAAGGGGAGGCTGGAACTGATGGTCTCTCAATATAAGGCTCCAGGTGAGCCGGACCTTGGCCCTCTGGGCTGGGAGGACACCTCAGTGACCTCGGGCTGGTCTGTCTGCAGACGTGAATGAGTGTGAGGCCCAGCGCTGCAGCCAAGAGTGCGCCAACATCTATGGCTCCTACCAGTGCTACTGCCGCCAGGGCTACCAGCTGGCCGAGGACGGGCATACCTGCACAGGTACCTCTCCTCTGCCCAGGGTCCCCTTCCTGAGAGACACCACTTCCCGTGTGCCAGGCTCCTAGAGTCCCCACCGGCCCGGGGACACAGGGCACACGGAGGCCTTAGCGTCGTATCAGAGTTTGAGTCCCAGCCGGGCGTTTCCTGGCTGTGCCACCTTGGACAGTTGCTTCCCGCATCTGATCTCAGTGGGATGAAGGATTAAGTTAATTACAGTTGACCCTTGAACGACACAGGGGTTAGGGCCTCCCCTTCCCCATAGTCAAAAATCCACGTATAACTTTACAGTTGGCTCTCTGTATCCGCAGTTCTGCATCTGTGGTTGAACGAAGGACAGATTGCGTAGCACTGTAGCATTTATTGCAAAAAGTCCTCGTGTAAGTGGACCTGTGCAGTTCAAACCTGTGTTGTTCAGGGGTCAGCTGTACCTTGTCCATGGCCTGTCTGGTACCTGATTGGCCCTCAGCTGGCAGTAGCAAGTATGGAGCGGCCCCGGGAAGCAAGCCCTGGAATGCGGGTCCTGTGTGCTCTGTGGCCTCGGGCAGCTCTCTTCCTCTCTCAGCCCTGTCGTCTTCATCTGTAAAATGGGCCCCCAGGCTCCACGGATGTGGCATGACCCAGGGTTCACGAGGGGCTGAAACTCTCTCTGGCAGACATTGACGAGTGCGCTCAGGGCGCCGGCATCCTCTGCACCTTCCGCTGCATCAACATACCAGGGAGCTACCAGTGCGTGTGCCCAGAGCACGGCTACACCATGACGGCCAACAGGAGGTCCTGCAAAGGTGAGTGAGGGGTCCGCCCCACCGGGGCCTCACGCAGCCTCCAAGCAGGCCCAGAAAGCCTCATGCAGCTGGCTGTGCTCCCAGAGCTCTGACACCAAGTGCATAGGCAGAGAATGGCCGATGCCACTGGTGGTCATGTTCACCGAGGTCTACGCCTGGGATGAGGCAGGTGGCAGCCTTTCTGCTGCTTGACCCAGCTTAGAGTCTTCAAGGCTTGGACTCTGCTCTGGGCCCTGCCCTGCGAGCGGGATGGGGGTCCTGTGGGATGGTTCTAAAGACAGGAGACCTACCCAGCCTATACAAGAAAAGCCTCAGGGGTCCCAGAAGCTGGCCAAGGCTTCCTGGCTGTAGAGCTATCTGCTTTTTAATTTAAAAAATAATCAGTCTGGGGCTTCCCTGGTGGCGCAGTGGTTGAGAGTCCGCCTGCCGATGCAGGGGACACGGGTTCGTGCCCCGGTCCGGGAAGATCCCACGTGCCGCAGAGCGGCTGGGCCCGTGAGCCATGGCCGCTGAGCCTGCGCATCCAGAGCCTGTGCTCCGCAACGGGAGAGGCCACAACAGTGAGAGGCCCGCGTACCGCACACACAAAAAATAAATAATAATCAGTCTGGACTCCGTAAAAGGTGAGGCTCTTACCTGCCGTAAAGAGCTGTGCGGGAATGATGATTTTATGTGCCTAGAGCGTGATTTCAGTTTTCAGCCTGAGGCCCTGTTCTGCTTGATGGTGGGGACACAGCATGGGCTTCTTGGACAGCTCAGACACCGCAGTGATTTTGGCTCTTGAAGGTGCTTCAGGCCGGAAACCTGTTCACGTTCAGGACATCTCCCCCGACCCCTCCTCCCTGGCCATCCTGGCGCGGGGGCTGGGGAATGGCCTGTGCTGGCAGCACAGAGGCTCCCAGGCCCTTGGCTACTGTACAGAGTGGAAGAGACGGGAATATCTGACGCTCGGGTGGCATGTGAGCTGTGCGCCCACAGGACGAGCTGCGCTGAGACCCAGGCCCCTGGGGCGGGCTGGGGTGGCTCGGACGAGGGTCTCCAGCTCTGGGCATCCCTCCCATCGCCCCCCTCTGCTCCCCCCAGACCTGGACGAGTGCGCACTGGGCACCCACAACTGCTCTGAGGCTGAGACCTGCCATAACATCCAGGGCGGCTTCCGCTGCCTGCGTTTCGAGTGTCCTCCAAACTACGTCCGAGTGTCTGAAACGTGAGTGCCCCCACCCCGGCCTCGGGCCCGGGGACCCTGCACCAATCCACACTGCCCAGGGCGGAGGCCAGGTGACCGGTGGCGCACGCCTTCGCCACCTCCTGCTCTTCACAGGCCCCACTGCCAGGTCTGTGGTCTGATGACCATAAATGGTACAAAAGAGCACCTTGCAGAAAGCTTGGAGCATACAGCATGAAAGGGAGAAGACCCACAAAAAAATCTTCTCTTTCTCTCTCTCTCTCTCACACACACACACACACACACACACAGACACACACACACACACACACTAGTTATCTTTTGCTGTGTAACGGGTTTTGTCCAACACTTCGCATCGTAACATGACAAGCAGTTATCATCTCACACAGTTTTGGAGGGTCACGAGCCAAGGAGCCACTTAGCTGGGTGGTCCTGGCTAAGGGTCGCGTAGGGCTGGGTCCTCTGAAGGCTTGACCGGGGCTGCAGGGTCCTGCTGCCCACTCGTGGCTCTGGGCGGGAGGCCTCAGCGCCTCTCCATGTGGCCTGTCCATGGGGCCGGAGCTCCCCCAGCACGGGTCATCAAGAAGGCAAGTGATGGCCCTTTGTAAGCTAACCTAACCCTAAAAGTGACATATCATCACTCCTGCCCCCGGCCACACAGTCCAGCGCCGCACGGGGTGCCCTAGGAGGCAACATTCAAAGTGTGAGTGACAGGAGGGGACACACCGGGGCCGTCTCGCAGGCTGGTGATCACACTCCCTAGTGATGCCTCTTGGTGCTTCGCCGTTTTTCCTGTCTTTTCCTTACTAAAGATACACTTCCGTAGAGTGCTTGCTGGAGTGTCCATCTTCTTTTCTCTGCGCGGTGCTGTCACATGGATGTGCTCGGTTGTTCGAAGCTTGCTTTCTCTGCTTGGGCGCCGTCTTTTGCGTCTGTGCGAGCAGCCCGCCTGGGGTGGCACTTCTTCGCATGTATGCGCTCGTGATTTACTTGCCGGCTGCCCTGCTGACCCTGTGACGTGCTTGCTGATACACACAGTGCTGGGGAGTGTCTATGTGCAGGTGTGTTGGGACGCTTGGGTGAGTGTGTCTGGGTGACCCTGGGCAGGTGACCTCCCTTCCCTGGGACTCAGCTGCTCCTCCAGCAACATGGGTGATGGTAGCGCCAGCCCCAGGGTGGGTGTCAGCACGGCATGAGTGAAAACACGTCACGAGTTTACACAGTGTATGGCCTGGCCTGGTGCTGCATTAGTGCCATGTGTCGGCAACGTCATACCCCAACCCCGCGTGGCTGTGCACTGTGGTTCCCCAGTTGGGGAACTCTGCTCAGAACATCCTCTAGACCTGCTGAGCCCTGGTACCCATTTTGGAAGCACTGAGCTTTGAGACAGGGATTTAGTGATGGAGGTGAGTGTCTCGACCAGATTGTTGCTGAGCTTAGAAATCGAGGCCTTGGGCCCCGTGGGGTTTGGTGCAGGTTCTGTCATCACGGTCCTGTAGCGTGGCCGAGTTGCCGGCGTCCTCTGGAGCCGGTGTGACTGGTAGCTCTCTGATCCTCGGAGAGGGGAAAGGGCAGGCCATCCCAAGTCTGAAGAGGAAATGGCTCCGAAGAAGAGTCAATTATGGAAGAAAAGGGAATCTGAGGAAAGATTACAACAGTAAAAACACCGTGGCCAGGGAATCCATGCAAACAGGCAGTGTGCGAGGGAAAAAAATGCAGGCAGGGAGGTAAGAATGAAGGAAGGTAGGAAGGAGCACCCGGACAGAGAGAGAGCTGCTAACAAGCTACCTGGCGCTGTGCTGAGAGCCGCCTGTTTATAACCTCACCCCTTCCCACCAGTGAAACCCCAAGGCCATTATCCCGTCCTACGGACGAGGAAGCTGAGGTCCAGGGAGGACAGGTGACCCGGCAGCGCCCGGTCGGTCGGGCTGGGTGAATGTCTGGTGGGAGCGAGCCCGCCGCTGACGCCCCCTCCGTGCGCCCCGCAGGAAGTGCGAGCGCGCGCTGTGCCACGACTTCATGGAGTGCCAGAACGCGCCGGCGCGCATCACGTACTACCGGCTCAACTTCCAGACCGGGCTGCTGGTGCCGGCGCACATCTTCCGCATCAGCCCGGTGCCCGCCTTCGCCGGCGACACCATCGCGCTGACCATCACCAAGGGCAACGAGGAGGGCTACTTCGGCACGCGCCGCCTCAACGCCTACACGGGCGTCGTCTTCCTGCAGCGGTCCGTGCGCGAGCCGCGGGACTTCGGCCTGGACGTGGAGATGAAGCTCTGGCGGCAGGGCTCCGTCACCACCTTCCTGGCCAAGATGCACATCTTCTTCACCACCTTTGCCCCGTGAGGCGCGGCCGCGGACGAGCGCGCGGAGCCCCCGGCCCCCCGCTGCTCCGGCGCCCCGGCCGCGCGCCTCTTTCCGTGCTCCCTGCCGGCCGCGTGGGGGCGGCCGCTGTGGCCAGTGTACCCCGATCCCGCAAATTAACTTAATTTTGCTGACTTGTTTCTCGCGTTTCGGCCTCTCCTGTGCCCCTGGAGGGAGCTTTGCGCAGGCCACTGCTGGTGACCCGTGGATGGGGTCGGAGGATCCGAGGCTGGACATGACCAAGACTGGAATCAGCGACCACGTTGGAGATTTTGGACTCAACTGGGTGACCTGTCCCCAATGATGATATTCTGTTTCATGTTCCACTGTGATTAGCTCTTCACTTTTTTTTTTTTAAATCGTTTTTGTTTAATTATAAAAGTAGTACATGTATATTGCAAATATATATATATATATATATTCAAATAGTACAAAAGGGTTATAAAGTAAAAAAGTGAAAACAGAAAACGCGCTTCCTCTTGTGCGATGTTTGCGTGTGCCAGCGGTGCCTGCGTGTCTTGGGGCCCCGCCTCGGGCCTCACCTTGGGTTGCTGAAAGGACGGAAGTGGGAGCGCGCTCGCTTCTCATCCTGCTTCTCCTCCGCCTGCGTTTCCCTCTTCCCTTCTCTCCTTCTCCACATGTGGGCCTCACCTGGCTTGTCCCTTTGGACATCGTCCAGAAACTGGACATCTACGTTTAGTGTTACTTTTCTCACCTCCTGACCGACTGCTCTTCGCACCTAATGACGAACGTGTGTGAGACTCTTTAGCCCAGAAATGAGCTAGTGGTTCGCTAAATCCAGTTCTCTCTCGGGCCAGCCCGTTTTCCATTGGTGTTCCATCCAGCGGAGGCTGTAACTCCGTGTCCCAGTGTATTTGGCCATTGTCGGCATTATAGCTTCACCAGTGGTGCCAGGGCTTTGGGGACATATCATAGGAGGTAGGGGTAACCTGCAAAATGAGACTGGAGTGCCAGCTAGTCATTAGCAATTCATCCAGCGAATCCTCTCTCATGTGACTACACGTCTTCCAGGACAAGGCCACTCAGGTTTGCAGCGTCCATTTCACTTTGCCAGGTTCCAAAGGCAGGAGTGAGCTCGGCTTCGCCCTTTCAGCCGTCTGGTATAATGGAGCTGAGAGATGGTATTGCCTGTTTCTCCAAGCCTCATGAGATACTAATGTCCTGGACAAACGTAGTCGTTGCGTAACCCATTCATCCTTTCTTCTCAGCTGTGATTCCCTTTCTCTCCATTTGTACCCAGTTCTTCCACGTTGGGAATGGACGTTAGGTTTGGCCATCGTGCTGGTCTAGATGAAAGGCAGCAGTGCTCGTCCAGCGAGGACCTCCCCACCGTCCCCCGGCCCACTCCTTTCCTATAGGTAGAGTTAACCAGGCGGCCATGTCAACCAGCAGGCGACACACAGCTGCAACCCTGAGTTTGCCAGATGGGGTGAAGGCATCGTCCACCCCATCAGGCCCTTGGGAATTCTGACACCAAGGTTTAAAAGTCTAGTTATGGCTTCTTGCTTAGGAATCAGCCCTGCTTCCTGCATGCACAGTTGCAGCCTTGCTCCTGGGACAGCTGCATCAGATACAAAAAAAGAAAGTTGAGGTGGTGTCATGCCAGCATCCTCCCCCTGTGTGAAGAATTGTGCGGTCACAACAGAATCCTACCCCCATCCCCCATCCCAGATCACCTAGAAAAGCAGAGGAATCTTTCTAGTGGGGACCTACTTTGGCTTCCTGGTGTTGAGGGTGAACATATATTCAGGAAGGCTTGAAAGCCAGCCCTTCGTGTCTTTATCTTCCCCGCCCCACGTTAAGACGACTGGTGTCTCAGATGCCATTCTAACTCTCTGCCTAAACATCATTCCAAGGAGGAGGTCTCTCTGCCCGCTGTTGACACTGTGGGGTGTAACGTGTGATCCTTGGTTTGAAGAAATGTGATTCGGTGGTCCAAACTGGCACACTGTCTCTCGTGCCCACACTCTTACAGTATCTTGAGCATCTGCCTCTACCGCTGGGCTGGCTGTGCAAAGCCCCTTCCAGAGTAGATGTCTCTTCCTGTCAGGACCCGTTTGTAGGCTCCTGGGGCCTCCATAATCAGTCCATCCGGCCAGCTATGGGCAGGCCTTCCCCCCGGGGATTCTACCCCATAGCTGCCTATGATGTCCATATCTCTAGTTGGTACAACAATTCTGTTGACATATTGTGCCTCAGAGGGTGTGAGAGGGGTCTGTCTACGTTCAACCCCTCCCTGTGTCGCTGTGGCCCCCAAATGTCCACTTATTCCATGGACCCAGGTGGCCACCTCAAAGGAGCACTCCGGGGCACCTCCTTGACAATTCCAGTCACTTTCTGATCCTGGAAGAGGGTTCTTCTGAAGGGCTTCAGCGTGCCCCACTGTAAGGCACCTCTTCAGTCCCCATAGTGATTTCCATAGGGTGTGCCCATATGGACATCCCTGTAATAGGCCAGGTTTTCATTGCCCTCTGCCTGACTGTAGGGCCAGGCCATTGGCCACCACCTGTAAGTCAATGAAAAACCAAACGTAGGGGCAAACAGCGTGCAGTCCAGCCCACCAAGCTCGTGTGTTTTTACCTTCTTCCAGCCGAGGGGCAGCCTTCCAAACAGGGTTTTTTTGTCCATACACCTTGGTCAGTCAAGAGCTTTCATAGGGCACCATGCAAGTGACTGTAGGATCTGGCCGCTCCTCGGTTACAGCCTCATGTGATTCCAAAGTCAGCTGTAGGGGAGAAATCTACCTGCTTGTGATTCTGCTGAGTACCTCATTGCATTCCCCTTGGAGCATCTTCCTGCACAAACCATTTCCATTTCATTAGGGAACTCTTCCGGACACTGCCCTCCCTTTTAGTGTTTCTCTAACATCACCCAAGACGTTATGGGTATTTCAGGTTTCAAGATTATTTTATGGTCTTCAGGCATGAGGGCAGTCTCAGTCAAAGTAGCCAGCCAGTAATTGTCTCTCAGATGGAAAGCTTCTGGTCCCAAATCCACGTTTGGCAAATTGCACAGTTTGAGGAAATAATCCTCTCACAGCTGCCCTTATGTATCAGTCAGAGTTCTCTAGAGAAACAGAACCAATAATGTATATACATGCATATGTGTGTGTGTGTGTGTGTGTGTGTAGATAGATAGATAGGTAGATAAAATAAGGAATTGGCTTGCACAATTATGGAAGCCGAGAAGTCCCACGATCTGACCCAGGAAAGCTGGTGGAGTGATTCAGTGTAAGTCTGAAGGCCTGAGAACCAGGAGGACCAAGGGCAGAAGATCAGTGTCCCAGCTCAGACCATCAGGCAGGAAGGGCTGAATTCTTCCTTCCTCTGTCACTTTGTTCTATTCAGACCCTCAACAGATTGGATGATGCCCGTCACTGAAGAGGACTGGCCACTTGACTGAATCCACCAATTCAAAGGCTAATTTCTTCCAGAAACACCCTCACAGATACACTCAGAAATAACGTTTAGCCAAATATCTGGGCACCCCATGATCCAGTCAAGTTGGTACATAAAGTTAACCATCACGTCTTACTTCAGACCACCTGCAATTTCCAAGGACCATGCTCGCTTCAGATCAGCTGGCTGCTGATTCCATGACCACCCTCAGGTTCAATAATTCACTAGAATGACTCACAGAACTCAGAAAAGTGCTATACTTATTTTTAGTTTCATTATAGCAAAAGGATACAGGTCAAAATCAGCCGAGGGAAGAGACACATTGGGCAGGGTCCAGGAGGCGTCCTAACACAGTTTCTGGTTATGCCCTCCCCATGGAGTCCCAGGTGGCATAACCTCCTCCCAGCCTTCATGTATGAGCATTGCCCACCAGGGAGGCTCCTCCGAGCCTTTGGTGTCCAGAGTTTTTATTGGAGCTGGTTGGTAGTTGGGGCACACCTATTCCCTGACACAAGGGAGCAGCACAATTGCTAATGATTTTACCAGTAGTGACACAGGAGCATGTCCTGGTGGAGGGGATGCTGCAACAGATGCAACAATGCAAGCATTTGAAAAATATAACAGCAGAATTGGCTGGTTGCCGCTAAGCTGTATTGCCCTGCAGAGGGACAGTGAGAAAGTTGGAGCTGTTAACAGGCAGGTATTGGCTAAGGGTGAGAGGCAGGGGCCCTCGGTGGCAGCTCCCAAAGAGGCACCTGGCTCCTGCAGTGGAAGGGCAGACCGAGCTGTGTGGCAGGCTGAAGACCTGCGTTTGAGAGTCACAGAGATCCAGGGGCGTTTGACTGCTCAGGCAAGGTCTGCCACGGGACGTTAAGGGCTGGTGTGGAAACCTGGGGTCCTCAAAATGGAGGAGACCCTCTGGAGGTGCAGAGGAGGCCGGCCCTTTCAGTAAGAGCCAGCGCTGTTGTGCCTGAAGGGGACTGCTGTTAGCCACCTTCCCTCACCACCACCAGGCAGCAGGTGCCCCCTCACCTCTGGAGCTGCCCTCGCCTCCTCTGCTGGCTGCCAGCCTGATAATAGTTTCATTCTGTTTGGGAATTTTCCCTCCTGCACAGTGGAGTTCGTATGTAATGGGCCTGAGCCGATGACACCCGTGTTTCCCGACACTGATCGGTTCCAGGATGGGCCCCGGATGTACCCGACGTCTTTGCGGGGACCCTGAGATGGAGGTGGTTTTCTTGACCCCAGCCCTTGAACCTGAGGGGCTGTCAGGCCTGGAGCGGCCACCTCCACGTGGCAGCAGGTGAAAGCCGAGACTGAAGTCTGGGTGGAGCCCCCGAGGTGGCAGTGCGACCGCAGACCCTGAGCTCTGAAACCTACCAGGCCTGAGGCCACCCGACCTTTGAATCTTCTGCCTTAAACTTCCTTCTCTTCTGTGTAAGCCAGCTCGACTGTTTTCTGTCCAGTGCAACAGGTGAAGTCCAACAGAATGCAGTACCAGGTGAGGAAGGGTGTGCCGGGCAAAGGCAATGGCATGTGCAAAGCTTCTGAGCTGGGGAAGAAGGCTGGTGTGCTGCAGGCTTGGGGAGTGAGGGGCGTGGTTGGAGGCGGGGGGGGCGGAGTCACAGCCGACCTCAGGTGTGACCCTGATTAATTCTCAGGGCAGTGGGGGTCTGTTGAAGCCCTGGGGGGCCACCTTTGCCGTTTACAAACATCCCTCTGGAGGGTCGATAGTAGGCATGAGGGCAAGCCCTGTAGGGGGCTTTTTTTTTTTTTGGTGGTATTTTTCGTTCTGTAATGGTCTTGTTATAGGTGTCATTCAGTCACTTAATTGCTTTGCACCGCTTTAAACTTGTATCGTTGTCGCTGTGGGTCTGGTCTGTTGCTGCAGAGCCCTCCCTCCTTGTGGTGCCCCCCTACAGTAAACCCTGTGATGCCTCCCAGGCTGCCCTCCAGAAAGGCAGCACCAGGCAGCCTCCTGTGCCCTGTGTCCCATGCGTGGTCTCCCTTGCGGAGGAGCGGGGCAGGACCGTTGGCCTGTGTGCGGGGAGCGGGGTAGTGGTGGTTCTGAGCATTGTACGTGGGTGCCCAGGCTTGCTTCGTCCAAGTCACGGAGCTCCCCCAACGTCAGGGCCCCTCCCGGAGAGCTGAGGGCCCGCGGGCTCCGTTGCACGGCTGGCACGGTGTTTAGAAAAGTTCTGCGCCGACATGCAAACATGGAGACTTTTCACCCAAACTTGTAGGTTTTCAGCTTTCCTGGAAACCCCAGACCCCTTCCTTCCTGTGGTTTCCCCGAGGTAAAGCTGTTCTTTTACAGTGTGTCGATTCGGTAGCCCCCGTGGCCCCTGAGAACCTCATGGCCCCTGCGAAGCAGACCATGGCAAAGCGGTGACAGCCTGGCTAAAGATGGTGAGCGTCCCGTCACAGGAGGTGTGCCAGTTGGGCCCAGAAGGTCCGCTGGACGTGGGATGGGGCCCCGGAGTTTCTGTCTTGCCCACGTTCCATGACTTTGTGAGGCAGGCGTTGTCCCCTCCTGCGCTTCTGCAAGCCAGTGGGGTGGAGGAGGTTCTTTCCGACAGGCTGGACGTTCCAGGCACATGAGCCGGGCAACGGTGCCCCCTCGTGGCTGCATCCCAGCCCAGGAGCTCTACCTATGACCAATGGAGACGGATGGATTTGGACAGGTGGGATGGGGGAAGGTGTTTCTGGTGGCAGGGAGGGCCGTGGTACCTCATGGCGGCGCACGGGAGACCCTGACCGTGTCCCAGTGTGGCCGGAGGGAAGGCTGTAGTGGGAGCAGAGGCTGGAGGTCTGGGGGAGGCCAGATGGGGAGGGCACCAGATGCAGAGCGAGGAGTGGTCCTCGAGGGGACATGGGCCTGAGTGGCGCCCTGACTTTGGCAGCGTGATCAACCCTCCCTTGAACAGCAGGTGTGTCCGTGGCCCCAGTGCTGAGGTCTCCCGGGCTCTGCTCCTCTGCCCTATCTGTGGGACCAAGAATTCCCACCCGTAAGAATCTTCCTGGCAAGTGGATTTACTGACCTGGCCTGGCCTGCCCTGCCATGGATGGGACCACCATTGACAAGCCAGGTGCTTTAATGGTGGCACTGGGGACAAATGGTGCCACCCAGAGAACTGACATGCCTGGGCTCCACCAACATCTACCGGGAGACACCACAGGGGTTCAGCCGCTGTGCTTGGGGCTCTGGTCGCTAAGATGGCTTTTCATCCTGCTGTGACCTGTGAGGGAGGGCTTCTGTTCCCGTTCTACAGAAGTGAAAACTGAGGCTCAGAGAGAGCGCGCGGCTTGCCCGAGGTCATACAGAGACTCAAACCCAGATGTGCCTGACTGCAAAAGCTCATGGCTCAAGGGAATGGGAGGACAAGGGACAAAAACACTTGCAAAAGACACGGATGATAAAGGGCAGTTATCTAAAAAACACAAAGAACTCAAAAGTGAACAGTAAGAAAATGAATAACCTAATTTTAAAAGGGGCGAAAGATCTGAACACACACTTCACCAGAGAAGAGCTACAGATGGCAAACAAGCAGGTGCAAAGATGCTCCACATCGTATGTCATCAGGGAATTATAGATTAAAGCAAGGAAATATCGCCGCACACCTATTAGAATGCCCAAAATCTTGAATGCTGGTAACACCAAATTCTGGTGAGGATGTGGATCAGCAGGCCCTCTCATTCACTGCTGGTGAGAACACAAAATTGTACAGCTACTCTGGAAGACACTTGGCAGTTTCTTAACAAAATTAAAAATCCTCTTTAACGTACAATTCAGCAGTTGCCATCGTGGTATTTACCCAAATGAGCTGAAAACTTACGTGCACCCAAAAACGAGAAAGTGGATGGATGTTTATAGCAGCTTTATTCATGTTCGCCAAAACTAGGAAGCAACCAAGAAGATGTCCTTCAGTAGGTGAATGGGTAAATAAACTGTGGTACCTCCAGACAATGGGATATTATTCAGCACTAAGAAGAAATGAGCTATCAAGTCATGAAAATACAGGGGGAAACCATAAATGCCTACTACTAAGTGAAAGAAGCCAGTCTGAACACGCTGAAAACTGTACGATTCCAGCTTTTATGACATTCTAGAAAAGCCAGAACTATGGAGACAGTAAAAAGATGAGTAGTCGCCAGGAGTTTGGGGGGAGGGAGGGATGAATAGGTGGAGACCAGAGGCTGTTTAAGGGAGTGAAGCTATTCTTTATGATATTATAGTGGTGGACAGATGTCATTATACGTTTTCTAAACCCACAGCATGTGAACCACCAAGAGTGAACCCTCGTATAAATGATGGACTTTTGTTACTAACAGCGCAGCAGGGCTCATCAGTTGTAACAAATGCAGCACTGTGATGGGGGATGCTGATGGTTAGGCAGACTGTACCTGTGTGCAAGTAGGGGGTATGTGGGAACTCTGCACTTCCCACACAGTATTGCTGTGAACCTAAAACTGCTCAGAAAAAGAAAAAATCACTCAGTTGCCCTAACCAGCCTCTGGAAACTCACAGTCTGGTGGGGTTTGGACAGAAACAGGTACAACCATTTAGACAGTCATTGCAACGATGAGGAAGCCACGGGGGCTGTGGACACTCAGAGGAGCTATTACACTGGCATCAGGGAAGGCTCCCTGGAGGAAGTGTTGTCTCCAGTGGGCTTTCACGGCCCAGGTGGAGTAGCAGGGCAGGCGTTACAGGCAGAGGAACCAGCACGAAGAAAGGCACGGAGGTGTGAGGCTCTGGGGGAACAGCGGAAGTTCGAGG
Organism: Platanista minor; assembly: GCA_004363435.1. NCBI lineage: Eukaryota > Metazoa > Chordata > Mammalia > Artiodactyla > Platanistidae > Platanista > Platanista minor. The sequence continues at coordinate 81 of RJWK010028094.1, read as the reverse complement.
GGCAGAGTGGGGTTTCGAGGGTGGAGATGAGTCGCAGGAGGTCGGCTAGGCTGGAGGCGAGGTCTGGGTTTGCGCGGGCTC
>RJWK010028093.1:0-26038 GCA_004363435.1 Platanista minor | reverse complement strand
TTGGCAGGTACTTTTTACAGAGCAATAAGGCTTCCCAAAATGGAGTCGTTCTCTGGGCTGTTTGGCTCTCAGGAAGGCAGGCCCATACCTTTTCCCCTCCTCTACGGAGAGGGCAATATGCATTAAGCTGAAAAGTTACCTTCTAAAAGTGAGAAAGGGATTAGACTGCTGCTTCAGAACTATGGAATTATCTGGAATGTTTTACAAATGGCTGCTACATCAACAGCAACAAAACAGGTAATTACAAAATGTATACGTCACGGCATGCTTTTAAAGACACTTAACATTGTGCTCACATTCCCTTAAACGTTATTCCCAAAGATGCTCAGCCTCTAGCCCAAATGGAATCTCTGGGGAGAGGCAGAGACAGTTTGGCGAAAAGGACACAGGGGTGGAGGTGGGAGACGTGGCGAAAGGAGAAAGCAGCCTTCCAGTTAAAGATCAGCCATCAGTTTAAAGGTCAGCTTTGGGCAGGCTGGCCTCAGCGGAGTCGGGTCAGAGGGAGGGGCAGCGCAGGGCGGGACTGGGGTGCTCTGCATCTCATCCAGGTCAAGCAGAGTCTGGTCCAGCATCCTTTGTGTACAGAGGTGCTCCTCTTTGGTGCATTTCAGTTTATCTTCCAAATCATCAATTGTCTCTTCCAGCTTGGCTACTGATCTCTCAGCAAACTCAGCACAGGTCTCTGCCTCCTTGAGTTTATCAGTAAGAATCTTTCTGTCTTCCTCATATCTGTCTTCTTTTTGAGAGTACTTTTCTTCAGCAGCACTCAGACACTTCAGCTTCTGGTCCATCAGTCTGACCTGCTCATCCGTCTCTCGGCAATGGGACTCTGCCAGCTCAGCTCGTTCCTCTGTGCCTTCCAAGTCTCCCTCAGTAATCACCAACCAACCTAAGAGCCACCTCTGTGTACTTCCTACCTGCCTCTTCTGCAGTGTGCTTAGCTTCTTTGAGTTGGATTTCCTGGAGCTCCGTTTTTTCTTCCTCTTTTAAGGATTGGTTTTCAATAACCTTCAGACCTCTCTTGCTGTCATCAGCAGCTTTCTCAGCTTCCTCCAGCTTTTGCAGGTCAGTGGCCAGGTGCTCTTGGACACTGTCCAGCTCCTTTTCAACCAGCTGGATCCTGCAGTTCAAGGAGGCCGCCTAAGCCTGAGCCTGTTCCTGGGCCGCCTTTCTCCCTCCACTTCCGCGGGAGGCGCTCGGCCCTCTCCTCCCTGTAACCGGCCTGCAGCTGCGGAACCTGGGTCTCAGCGCTTCACCACCTCCGTGGTGGTGACCCTGGCCATGGTGCCCGCCCGGCCCCTGCTCGCCTTCGGGTTCCTGCCTCCTCTGCCCGGAGCTGCAGCCGCTTCTCACCGACACTGTTTATCTTACATACCTTCTTTTCCTCTCCTCTAAACTGTACTCAGATACAGTGATGATGATCTTTTGGAGGAAGAATATAAAGTTAAAATAGAAAACAACTTCACAGTAAATTTTATTTAGTCACTGTCTAGCTTGGGTGTTGCTCTTCTAATGATTTAGTCTGCACACATGTTGAAAGAAGGCTTTGTGTGCATAATAATGAGGATATAGTCTCAGGAAGTTTTGGAAGTTATGCTTATGGATAAATTTAATGTTATTTGCTGTTGATTGTTTTTTTTGGTGTGTTATGTTATATAATTTATATGTTTCTTCATATCCTGTATGTTTTATTAGCCATCCAGTTTGCTCTGAGATTCATTTTAATGTTTAGGGTCTTTTTTTGGTGGGGAGAAGGGAGCCACTAACTTTCTTGAGCATCTAATCTTGTCCCCCCACCCCAATCTATATTTGCACATACAAGATTTTGCATATAATTTCAGCAGATCCCTTCAAAGCCCTTTTTATAGAACCCAAGTTAAGACCCCTCCTGACGTTTAGGATCTGTTGGGAAGAGGGACAGAAATTGGGAAAAGGAAGTTCTTTTCCATCTGTTCTTTAATTCGAGCAGACCATAGACTTTCCAAAATGGAAAGTGTTCGGTTTCTTGTTTTTTAATGATGTACTTTCTAAGTCTGGGATAGAAATGGACCGAGTATGAGGTTGACAAAAAGCTCCTTATTGCTGAAGGATGTTTTACTAAACGTGTTTGACAGAGTAGAGATTTAAGAGGCTGCAACCTAAATGGAGAAAAGAACACAGGAAAGAAATTGCTGTTCATTGTAGGTTCTTCCTTATATACCTGTCTCCACTTTTCCCACCTGTTTTGTTCAGGTCCTTCTTTTTTCTTAAGACTACTCAGTCCTCCGGGCTTCACCTGTTGCACTCCTTTCCTTTTTTCCTAGCTAGCTAGGGACCTTCTGCCCCCTTTCCTCCTCCTTGAAGCTTTTTCTGTTCTTGCCTCAACAGGTGGTACTTCCTGCCTCCATGAGTGAGAAGTGAAGTCTGGAGGGGAAAAGAAAGGAGTAAAGGACAATAGTGCTGGGAATTTGTCAGGGGTGTTTTATGCTTCAGTTGTGGGGAACCGGTGAAGGTTTCTGGGTGAAGGACGTGATTACAGCTGGGCTTTGGAAGGTTGGAGACGAGATGACACATAGGCATCTTTGCTAGAGCAGAGGCTTGGTGAGGGCAGACACCATGCATCCGTGGTGCTTAGCTTGTGCAGGGGTACATAGGAAGCGCACACGAGAAATTTGCGGACTTTATATATACAAAATATTTAACTTAGATCTTCAGAGCTATACTTTTTTTTTTTTTTTTTTTTTTTTGCGGTACGCGGGCCTCTCACTGTTGTGGCCTCTCCCGTTGCGGAGCACAGGCTCCGGACGCGCAGGCTCAGCGGCCATGGCTCACGGGCCCAGGTGCTCCGCGGCATGTGGGATCCTCCCGGACTGCGGGGCACGAACCCGCGTCACCTGCATCGGCAGGCGGACTCTCAACCACTGTGCCACCAGGGAAGCCCCTGTGTTGGAGGATTTTTAAGAATTTTCAGTATCTTAGACTGCTTTTGTAAAATTTAAAAATGAGAGTAGAAAAATGAAATTTAAAGTAGGCTTATAAAAATGCAAGCCCCATTTTTCATTATTAGATTCAATAGATACAAAATTAACTCTCAAATACTATAATTCATTTAATTTCTGTACTCATTTCATTACATAGTAACAGCTGTGGACTGGGCCTTGGACCACAATTTTAGTAGCTCAGCTTTAGAGGAATGTTCAAAGGGAGGGGGTGTGTGTACAGTAGGGAAGAAGAGCAAGACTGTAAACTGCCTCATAGCCAAGTGTTTACGTGGTTCAGAAGAGAATGTTTAATTTGAACTATGCCCCTCCACCCCAAGCAGGTTTAAATAAGAATATAATTAGGTTTACAGAGTATCCCTATTGGAGGAACTCACCAGTAAGGTAGAAAGAAAACATGTATGCCTTAAAATTCTTGCTTTGGGTTTTTAACATTTTTTTTTTTTAATGTTTATTTATTTATTTTCTTAGTAGTCCATTAACATGCTTTTGTCTCAAGAAGACAAAAATGATAAAGCTCTGATAATTGAAGTCATTGATAGGTTTTATTTACATAGGAATATTGGACTGTTCATTTAGCAGACTGCTGGATCATTACTTCTGGAGGATGTATTTGATCACAATATTGTGAAATATAGAAGCACTTTGGTTAGGATGTAATATGATTTCAGTTTTAAGGGGCAATATTTCTACAAGACTATTTCTCACTTTAAAATACTGCCGCTGAGCTTCATAAAACTGACAAATTTACTGCAGCACATATACTTATTTCTTTTTGTCTGAGTGTATCTGTAAGCCCAGAGAAATTCTGAAAATTTGTTCTCAAATTTGTTTGAAATTGGAAATCACAATAGCATTTCATTGTAATCTGTGTGTTTTTACAATGAACTCTGTAGTGAACAATTGACCTTGAAAGCTCTCAGAATTCATAAAGAATAGGAGGGTAGGAGCCTGGGCCCCAGCTGCAGTAAATTACAGCCTAACTGAGTATTGATTGTATTCTAGACTGTAGTCAAAAAGAAATAAGAGCTTCAGTGTTCATAACTCAAGGTTTTTAACGCTTTCATACGTGAAGGTAAAGTAAGTACTACTAAGAATGTTGACCACTACGGATTCATGGACTCCCTTGGGCTGAGAATGATTTTCCAAGTTATCTGGTCCACCTCACATGATGACTGCCCTGCACCTGCAGAGCTCCACCATCAGTGGAATGTGAGGGTGTTTAGGATGGGGCTGGGTGATTTTTGCACTTAGCCTGTGCCTCAAGGAAGAGGGTTTGGAGGACTGTGTTTAACTGTCTTGTAAGTTACGTTGTGGCTTTTTAAATTTGGGGGATTCGTTTCTTAAGGTTAATCAGAGTTAACTATGGCTTCAGTCATTAAAGCTCTCTGATCACTTTAGTTTAATTTTTAATTGATGCCAATGAGTTATTTTATGTTTGACATTTGTTTCACTTGGAACTTTTACAAATGTTACTCGTCCTTATTTGAATTTTTAAGCTCTCTGATTATCCTGCAGTTGTGGTTGGCACAGTAAATGACAGTGATCTTACAATTATGCTGTCTCCAGTTTTGTTTTATAAACTACTTGAATCCAATATTCAGTATAGATGACTTTTATTTTTCTTATTTCTTAGACTGCAACTGGCAACGTGGAAGCAAAAGTAGTGTGCTTTTATAGACGACGAGATATTTCCAACACGCTTATAATGCTTGCAGACAAGCATGCTAGTAAGTTAATTGTCTTTTTCTTGGAAAATTAAAATGTGTCTTGAGTCTTTTGTTTTCCATGATATGAGGAAAAGTACTTTACCTCACCTGTAGCTTTTTGGTTTCCCATTTGTCTTCCTCTTAGTTTAGACGGAAGTAGGTTTTTGGGTGGTTCTTGGTTTTAGTATATATTTTTTAGGATGCAACATATGTTTATTGGTTAGTAAAAATGTTGAAATAGAAGTCTTTGCACATAGGCTTTAGTGGACAATTGGAGCAGTGTTTTGCCATCTCCAGTTTTCCATGGCGGTTTGAAGGTTTGAATATGAGGAAATTTATACTTCACTGGTATTTTGGAGGACTTCTTTTTCCCTCCTCTCTAAAACAACTGGGTTGTATTTACAGTTCTTAAAATTATGGTATTTATTATATATTTATACTATTAGGTATGTGTGGGAAAAAAAAGTTTGCTAAAGAAAGAAGTGCAATGTGATAGGTATGGAAAAAAATTCCTACAGATAGCAACTATGAGCATTTCTTTGTAGTTTAATCTTCACTGTGTGCTTCTCCCCCCCGCAGTCAACAGCTTTGACATATTTTAGCCCCTTTGATTTTTTTTTACACAGTCAATAAAAAACTGATCTAAATTTTAAGAAACAAGTATAAGTACTTTATTTTGAAAGCCATTTTTGTCCTACAAAATACGTAATGAGACTAGGACCATATGTAAATGTATTTTTCAGTTTAATACCGTGGTGTCTCAAACTCTGGTCTTGGGGTTCCTGAAGGTTTTGAAATGTTTTAGTAATGTGGTAGGGAGGCTGTTGGCACACAGGTTTGTTCTGTGTCTGCCTGAGAATGATCTCCCCACTGGTTGTCTGTCTCAGTTAAATTCCTACTATATTTTCTGTTGTAGTTCATAGAGTTTTTCAGTTTCTTTCCATTTTTGTAGAGAAAGTGTTAATCATGATATGGGTTATTCTGTAGTATTTACAAATTATATATTCACAGATTCAGGGTAATCATATTTGTTCCTCATGTATGAGACCAAAGTATTGCTTTTTAAAATGACATACTAATCAGTTATTTTAGCTATACCTGAAATCTAGAAATTCAGTGTGTTATTAAAGTATCTATGCAAAATTATTTGGATTTTATTCACCATTTACAACATAAACTTAAGAAAGATAAAATGTCTCATTTATATTCATGTACTTTTGGATTTCATTTAGCTTCTAACGTAGCTTCTAAAGTTGTTGAAAAGGTGTAAAGATGGTTGGGCATCTGCTGAGTGTTCATGGAGGGTCTCAGCATGGCTGCCTTTTTTGGTGCTGTTTTAGGCTTGTAAATGTAGAAAATCAGGCTTTTTAGAATTGATGAGACTCTTAGTATTGACTCAGAGAAATGAAATTTTAAGAAACTTAAGAACCAGTGAAATTACATAATGGCAGTCATGCAGTTTAAAGAAAGATCTGGGTTCAGATTCTGGTTGGTGACTTGCTGCTTGCCTTAGCAAAATGTCTTAACTTCTCACTCATCTGCATTTTCCTCATTTGTAAAATAAGGTTGAAAAAAATCACCTCTTTTTTAAAGTAAATATTTATTTATTTATTATTTATTCATTTATTCATTTTGGCTGTGCTTGGTCTTAGTTGTGGCACGTGGGATCTTCGTCACGGCATGCGGTATCTTTTTCAGTTGTGACGTGCAGGACGTGCGGACTTCTTAGTTGCAGCATGCGGGCTTCTTAGTTGCAACATGCGTGCAGGATCTAGTTTTCCAACCAGGGATCGAACCCGGGCTCCCTGCATTGGCAGAGTGGAGTCTTAGCCCCTGGACCACCAGGGAAGTCCCCATTTTGAATCATATGTATTTTACCACAGTTAAAAAAAATTAAGGATGGGAATTCCCTGGTGGTCTAGTAGTTAGGACTCTGTGCGTTCACTACCAAGGGCACAGGTTTGATCTCTGGTCAGGGAACTAAGAACCTACAGGCCACAAAGCGTGGCCAAAAATTAAAAAAAAAAAAAAAAAAAAAGAAATCTAAAATTGTATACTTTAAGGAAAAAAATTAGAAACAAAATTAAGGGAAAAATTATGCCAACATTGATGTGAAGCTTAAATGACCTAAGGAATGGCTTATAATGGGTGCTTAACAAATGTCAGTTGGTTTTTCTCTCTCCGTGATTTGTAGATCATCTCTTTGGGTGGATTACTTCTATGTACATTTACCTGTTTTCTTCCATTATTTATTCATTTTACTCTCAACGGTAACTATATGTCCACGTAGTAGAGTTAGAGGTATCAACTGTATTTCTGTTTTTGTATTGACTAAAACTTCACATGGGGCAAATAAAATTGCCTGAATGGTTCGTGCTTTATAAAGAGGTTTTTTTTTTTTTTTTTTTGCGGTACGTGGGCTTCTCACTGTCGTGGCCTCTCCCGTTGCGGAGCACAGGCTCCGGACGCACAGGCCCAGCTGCCATGGCTCACGGGCCCAGCCGCTCCGCGGCATGTGGGATCCTCCCGGGCTGGGGCACGAACCCGTGTCCCCTGCATCGGCGTGCGGACTCTCAACCACTGCTCCACCAGGGAAGCCTATAAAAAGGTTTTAAGGGGGGATTAATGGAGAGAGTGTCATATATTAGAAACATTTCAAAACTAGAGTCCTGGATGTGGGTGCCTCTTTTTTTTTTTTTTAATAAATTTATTTTATCTTTTTATTTTTGGCTGCATTGGGTCTTCGTTGCTGTGTGCGGGCTTTCTCTAGTTGTGGCGAGTGGGGGCTACTCTTCATTGTGGTGCATGGGCTTCTTATTGAGGTGGCTTCTCTTGTTGTGAAGCATGGGCTCTGTGTGTGGGCTTCAATAGTTGTGGCACACAGGCTCAGTAGTTGTGGTTCGCGGGCTCAGTATTTGTGTCTCTTGGGCTCTAGAGTGCAGGGTCAGTAGTTGTGGCGCACGGGCTTAGTTGCTCCACGGCATGTGGGATATTTCGGACCAGGGCTCAAACCCGTGTCCCCTGCATTGGCAGGCGGATTCTCAACCACTGTGCCACCAGGGATGTCCCTCATTGTGGACTTCTTTAAAACTTTTTATTGCAGAAAATTTCAGACATAGAAAAGTACAGAGAATAGTATAATACACCTGATGTTTCCATTATTCTACTTTAACAGTTATTACTACATGACCAATTATTTCATCTAGACCCCTACTTGTCCCATTATTTTGAAGCTCATCAGAGAAATCTTACTTTTTCATTTGTAAATATTTCAGAATGTATTTCTGAAAGATATGGCCTCATTCAAACTTACAGGAAAAGCCAGGAATATACAAGGAACTCCAGTATGCCCTTTACCCAGATTCAGCAATTAACATTTTGTCATTTTTTATATATTTAATATATATGTTCTTTATTATATATATATTTTTTCGTGAACCATTGGAGAGTAAATTGGAGACTTTAGAGTGTTTTTCCTAAATGTACGAAAATTATTTTACATAACCACAGTGTAGTAAACATCTCAGGAACCCTAATATTTACACAAAGCTATTGTCTCATTTGCAGTCCTATTCAAATTTCATGTCTCAACAGTGTTCTGCATAGCTAACACTGTTTTCCTTAGTCTAGGATGAAATCCAGAATCACATGTTGGAATTTTTTAAAAATTAATTAATTAATTTATTTTTGGCTGCGTTGGGTCTTCATTGCGGGCTTTTTCTATTTGCGGCCAGCAGAGGCTCCTCTTTGTTCCAGTGCGCGGGCTTCTCATTGCGGTGGCTTCTTTTGTCACGGAACACGGGCTCTAGGCACGCAGGTTTTAGAAGTTGCAGCACGCGGGCTCAGTAGTTGTGGCTCGCGAGCTCTAGAGCGCAGGTTCAGTAGTTGTGGTGCATGGTCTTAGCTGCTCCATGGCATGTGGGATCTTCCCGGTCCAGGGCTCGAACCTGTGTCCCCTGTATTGGCAGGTGGATTCTTAGCCACTGGATCATCAGGGAAGTCCCTTTGTGTTTTTTGACCTTAACGTTTTTGAAGAAAACAGGCCAGTTATTTTGTTGAATGTGGCTCAGTTTGTGTTTGTGTAATGTTTCGTCATAATTAGATTCAGGTTATGTATTTTTTGTAGGGATGCCATAGAGGTGATGTTGTGTCCTTCTAAATCCGTTAGGACAAACCCATGTAATTGGGTTTGTCTTAATAATGGTGATGTTAGGTTTGATGACTTGGTAAAGGTGGTGTTCCTTTGTATCCAGTAAGTTATTTTGGGGGAGGTACCTGGCAACTATGTAAATATCTTGTCTTTGGTCAAACATTAATGCATTTGTTTTAGCATCTGATGATCATTTAGGATTCTATGTAAACATTACTGTCCTTGAATATTTAGTTAGTTTTCACATTTTTTTTTTTTTTTTTTTTTTTTTTTGTTGCGGTACCTGGGCCTCTCACTGTTGTGGCCTCTCCCGTGGCGGAGTCCAGACACGCAGGCTCAGCAGCCATGGCTCCCGGGCCCAGCCGCTCCGCGGTATGTGGATCTTCCCGGACCGGGGCACAAATCCATGTCCCCTGCATCGACAGGCGGACTCTCAACCACTGCACCACCAGGGAAGCCCCCACATCTTCTTTATCCATTCATCTGTTGATGGACGTTTAGGTTGGTTCCATGTGCTGGTTATTGTAAATACTGTTTCAGTGAACATTGTGGTACATGTCTCTTTTTGAATTATGGTTTTCTCAGGGTATATGCCCAGTAGTAGGATAGGTGGATCATATGGTAGTTCTATTTTTAGTTTTTTAAGGAACCTCCATGCTGTTTTCCATAGTGGTTGTATCAATTTACATTCCCACCAGCAGTGCAGGAGGGTTCCCTTTTCACCACACCCTTTCCAGCATTTATTGTTTCTAGCTTTTTTAATAATGGCCATTTTGATCGGTGTGAGGTGATACCTCATTGTAGTTTTGATTTGCATTTCTCTAATAATTAGTGATGTTGAGCATCTTTTAAACAAGACTCATATATATGCTGTCTACAAAAGATCCACTTCAGACCGAGGGACACAATATAGACTGAAAGTGAAGGGATGCAAAAAGATATTCCTTGCAAATGGAAATCAAAAGAAAGCTGGAGTAGCAATTCTCATATCTGATAAAATAGACTTTAAAATAAAGAGTGTTACAAGAGATAAGGAAGGACACTACATAATGATCAAGGGATCAATCCAAGAAGATATAACAATTATAAATGTTTATGCACCCAACATAGGAGCGCCTCAGTACGTAAGGCAGATGCTAACTAACAGCCATGAAAGGAGAAATGGACAGTAATACAATAATAGTGGGGGACTTCTAACACCCTACTTTCACCAATGGACAGATCATTCAAACAAAATAAATAAGGAAACACAAGCTGTAAATGGCACAATAGACCAGATAGATCTAATTGATATTTATAGATCATTGCACCCCAAAGTGGCAGAATACACTTTCTTCTCAAGTGCACGTGGAACATTCTCCAGGATAGATCACATGTTGGGTCACAAATCAAGCCTCAGAACATTTAAGGAAATTGAAATCGAATCAAGCATGTTTTCTGACCACAACGCTATGAGATTGGAAATCAATTACAGGAAGAAAACTGTAAAAAACACAAATACATGGAGGCTAAACAGTGCGTTACTTAATAACCAAGAGGTCACTTCATTCCTTTTTATAGCTAAATACCACATTGGGTGGATGTACTACGTTTGTTTATCCGTTCATCAGTTGATGGATATTTGGATTGTTTCCACTTTCTGGTTATTGTGAATAATGATGTTATGAACATTCCTGTACAAGTTTTTGTGTGGACATCCTTCAGTCTTTTAATCTATAGATACATATTATTTCATATTCTCTCTCAGTATTTTGTTGAAGATAGCAGGTGCTTAATCCTGTTGAGTTTCTTTGGGCTTGGAGTTTGTTCATTGCATCTCTCTTGTGTCCTTTACCATGATTCTCTGTAGATGGATCGTTAGATACAGATGCTAGAGGATCGAATCTAGGTTTATTTTTGTGGGAAGTGAGTACAAGATCACTTCATGGGTAGCATTGTGTACTTCTGTCATGAGGTCTGTAATGTATCGTTGCCTGTTTCTCTCTATTTATTTATTTTATTATTAAAAAAATTTTTTTTTAATTTAGTTTGTTTATATTTGGCTGTGTTGGGTCTTTGTTGCTGCGTGTGGGCTTTCTCTAGTTGCGGCGAGCAGGGGCTACTCTTTGTTGAGGTGTGTGGGCTTCTCATTGTGGTGGCTTCTCTTGTTGCTGCACATGGTCTCTAGGCACGCGGACTCAGTAGTTGTGGCTCACAGGCTCTAGAGCACAGGCTCAGTAGTTGTGGCAAAAGGGGTTAGTTGCTCCATAGCACGTGGGATCTTCCCAGACCAGGGCTCGAACCCGTGTCCCCTGCACTGGCAGGTGGATTCTTAGCCATTGCACCACCAGGGAAGCCCAGTGTTAAGTTTTTAACGTTGGTTTTGATCATCTTTACAGCCTTCGTGTGTCTTGTTCATTTTATATATATATAGTTGCTGCACAAGTGTTTGTAGCTTAAATTTACCAAGGGAACAAATCTGAAGAATAGCCAGGCTACCGTTTGTTTTGTTTTAGCATCTTGGTTGGCTGAAAAGAGTCTGTGGTGTTTATGTATGTATGTATGTATGTATCCATCTATCTATCTGTGGTGTTTTAAAACATGGTCCTCTGGGCTTCCCTGGTGGCACAGTGGTTGAGAGTCCGCCTGCCGATGCAGGGGACGCGGGTTTGTGCCCCGGTCCAGGAAGATCCTACATGCCGCGGAGCGGCTAGGCCCGTGAGCCATGGCCGCTGAACCTGCGTGTCTGGAGCCTGTGCTCCGCCACGGGAGAGGCCACAACAGCGAGAGGCCCGCGTACCGCAAAGAAAAAAAAAACATGGTCCTCAACTTCTTTGACATTCCTTCCATTGATAGATGAAGTCCATGTCTTCTCCGCTTGGATCTCGGTGGGGTTGTGACCAGAACAGTATTGTGGAAGTAATGCTGTCTGACTCTTTGAGGCTAGGTCAGAAAAGGCCATGAAGCTTCTACCTGGTTTTCTTGGAATGTTTGCTCTCAGGATAGTTCTGCTTGGAACTGAGCCACTATACTGTGAGAAAACCAGGCTACATGGTGAGGCCGCTTGTAGGTGCTAAGGTTGATGGTCCTATCTGACCCCAGGTGCCAGACATATGCCTGAAGGAGCCACCAGCTGATCCAGGCTCAGCCATTTGAGTTCCTCTTGAGACCCCAGTTATTGTGAAGCAAAGACAAGAGTTCTGTGCTGTGCCCTGTCTGAATTCCTCACCCACTGAATCAGCAAAGTAGAATGTTTGTCTTGTGCCACTGAGTTTTGGGATGATTTGTAACTCAACAATAGACGATACAACTGGAATAGGATCATAATAGGTTTTTCTGTTATGGGATATTTTCAGTGACAGTTTAAAATCAATATTTAAGCTTATGACTGCCAACTTAAAGTATTTAATGAACTATTAGTTTTCTTTAAGTAAACTTCATTTTCTTTTGACAGACTGATTAAATGAAAAGATTTTACCCCAATGCCTTACTCCTTATAAATGATTTTTGGCCACTTTGAGCACAAGTCAGGAAAAATGCCCTCTTTATTATTCTGAAGTGAAATTTATTGATAGTATAACTTATACATATAATGTAAAAACAAAATTAAAACTCAGTATTATGTTCTGACTGCAATATAAAAGAGAAAAAATTTAAATATATATATAATATGATCATATATACTGTATTTCAATATGTGTAAATGCTGAGGCATGACAATAGTGGAAGCTGTAACGAAATTGTGAAATGTTTGCGTGTATGCATAGAATCACTAGCAATGCAGCGGTTATAAATTAGACTGATATTTTGTACTAGGAACTCTAATATTTCCTGAGATTTTTTTTCAAAATGGTACTATTGGTAAGTTTTGAACAAAACAAAATACAGTCTTTTCTCTTTTTATATGATGGCTCTACATTGCTGGAAAAGTCAGTTATATTAAAACCATACCCCAAATGTTTTGTGTTCTCATACATAGAATGGAATTAGTTCTAGTCTCAGGTAACAGAATCATGTTTTTCACTTACATAAAAGTCCAGAGGGACATTTCAAAGTCATATGAATCATGGGCTGTTCTCTGCTGTATACCTATATATCTATGGGATATCTAACATCCTTGTCTTCCATCTATGAAATGTTAATACTGCTCCCATTGTGGTAGTACTGCCACCACCTCACCCTTTCCAAAGGAGTCCTTGGGGTATAGACTAATACCCATTTAAGAACCAGGGCCCTAAATGCAGTATAATAAAACAAAAACTATGTCTGTATTGCTGACTAACACATTTGCTGGCATTCACTAACTTTGGGAACATGGAGGTTACTCGGTATGTACAAATTAAACAAAAAAAAAGCTCTTAATAGTTTCCCTAATTCTTCCAAATTAGAGATTAAAGTTGCAAGTAATAAAAAAGTTAAAAGTTAAAGTTACTTATATTCAGCTAGGATTGATACGGACTTTTTAAAAAAATAAATTTATTTAGTCTATTTTTGGCTGCGTTGGGTCTTCGTTGCTGCGTGCGGGGTTTCTCTAGTTGTGGCGAGCGGGGGCTCCTTCTCATTGCAGTGTGTGGTCTCCTCATTGCAGTGGCTTCTCTTGTTGTGGAGCACCGGCTCTAGGTGCACGGGCTTCAGTAGTTGTGGCGCATGGGCTTCAGTAGTTGTGGCGCACAGGCTTAGTTGCTCACGGCATGTGGGATCTGCCTGCCAACGCAGGGGACATGGGCTCAGTAGCTGTGTCTCGTGGACTCTAGAGCGCAGGCTTAGTAGCTGTGGCGCACGGGCCTAGTTGCTCCACGGCATGTGGGATCTTCTGGACCAGGGATCGAACCCATGTCACCTGCATTGTCAGGCAGATTGTTAACCACTGCGCCACCAGGGAAGTCCCTCCCTTATACATTTGAAAGTTGACATCTAAAATTTTTCATCAAAAATTTAAATAGTTGTGGGCTTCCCTGTAGAGAACAAACGTATGGACACCAAGGGGGAAAACGGCACGGGGTGGGGATGGTGGTGTGATGAATTGAGCGATTGGGACTGACATGTATACACTGATGTGTTTAAAATTGATGACTAATAAGAACCTACTGTCTAAAAAAGTGAGTAAAATAAAATTCAAAAGTTAAAAATAGATAAATAAATAAATAAATGGCTATGGAATTCCTTGGCCATCCAGTGGTTAGGACTCTGCGTTTCCACTACTAGGGGCCGGGGTTCATCCCTGGTCAGGGAACTAAGACCCAGAAAGCTGTGTGGTGCAGTACAGCCAGAAAAAAAGAAGAAACACTGTAACAATTTGCCCACCATCACAGGTTAAAAAAAAAAAAAAGCATGAACAAGCTCCTGTTGAACAGTTTGAAATTTTATGTGATCCTTTTGTCTCCTTGAGCGCTTTTCCATTTTGCTTTCTCTGCAGAATTCTAGCCTAATGTATTTTATGCTTGAAAAGTTTTGTTTATCATCATATTATTCTCTGCAACAAAAATTAAACATTAATTAAAATTTTAAAACACTTTGTATTTCTTGACTTAATAAGGCTGTCTTAATTTCTTTTGGATTTATTATAATTATAGTACAAATAATGTACAAATTTTGACAATTAGTAAGCATAAAAATACATTTTTACTGGAAATCATCTCTTAATGAGATGGGTGGGGATTCTTCTCACCTCATTTAGTTAAATTCTTGCATTAATGTAACTCGTTGCTAGAATGAGAGGGTTTGGTATTGATTCTGCTCCTGATTTTTGTGTTTGAAGGTGTAGTTTCTGACAAAATTTTTTCATCTAAGTAGATGAGAATGGTGGTGTTTTCCTCATTTATTCGTTTATCAAATATATTTTGAACTCCTACTATGTTATGGAGACTCCTCTACGTTCTGGTGATAAGCACTGAACAAGCAGAAGTCCCTGCCCTCAGAGTTCACAAGTGTCTCTTTGTTCTTCTGAGTTGTATGTGAAAAATCATATAGCATTTTTTCATCAAAAGTGATTTTTAATGATTTAGCAGCTGACAATTCAATTATGTCCTACTTCAGTCTTGTTGAAAGCAGAGAATTTGAAACAACCAGAGTTGGAAGAGGTTTGTTACCCAGTCATTAGTCATTCATGATCTCATTTTTTGAGAAGCAGAATAAAAAGGCTTTACCAAGACCTAACAAATGACTGTTAATTTTACTTCCTACTCTTTGACCTACCTAGATTGTATCACTTAGGGGTCTACCAGATAAACAAGTAATTGGAGTTTTTACATATATATAAATTCATAATATCCTATACACATATGTAATCTCCAACTGGTTTGTATAAATACATAAAGAGATTTATTTATTGCAAAATGAATAAATGATTGTGGGGCTGGCCAGGTGGGATTTCTTCTTCCTCAGGGAAATCTCAGTTTTGCTCATGAGACCTTTCATTTGATTGGATGAGTCCCACCCAGATTATTGAGGATAATCTCCTTTATTCAGTGTCAGCTGATGGTAATCACATCTACAAAATACTTTCATAGCAACACCTAGTTAATATTTGAATAACTAGGGACTATAGCCTAGCGAATTTGACACACAAAACTAACCATCATAGGGACCTTATTTAAACCAGTATACTCAGAAAGGTTTGGGAAAGTTGAAATTATGTTCATTTAAATATACCTTTGCGGGACTTCCCTGGTGGCACAGTGGGTAAGAATCTGCTTGCCAGTGCAGGGGACAGGGGTTCGAGCCCTGGTCCGGGAAGATCCCACATGCCGCGGAGCAGCTAAGCCCGTGCACCACAACTACTGAGCCTGTGCTCTAGAGCCCGTGAGCCACAACTACTGAAGCCTGCACGCCTAGAGCCCACGCTCTGCAACAGGAGAAGCCACCACAATGAGAACCCTGCGCACCACAACGAAGACCCAACACAGCCAAAAAAATAAAAATAAACCTTTGCATTTTAAATTTAAGTCTGATAAAATGTTTGGATCTTATATCATTTGTGTACTTATATATTTAAATATATATGACATGCAAATTGATATATAAAGTATAATATGAACTGTATTTAAATATATGTACATCAGATTGTTGGAACTGTGGATTTCATTTATTCAATGGAAAATGACTAACAGTAAAACTTTAATGACAAAGCCAGTCCTTAATTGACAAAAACCAGGCAGCTAAATCATACTTTCTGTCAGTCTTTTTTTTTTTTTTGCAGTACGCGGGCCTCTCGCTGCCGTGGCCTCTGCCGTTGCGGAGCACAGGCTCCGGACGCGCAGGCTCAGCGGCCATGGCTCATGGGCCCAGCCGCTCTGCGGCATGTGGGATCTTCCCGGACCGGGGCACAAACCCGCGTCCCCTGCATCGGCAGGCGGACTCTCAACCACTGCGCCACCAGGGAAGCCCTTTTTTTTTTCAATTTTAATAAATGAGTACTGTGCATCCCCAAGGCCACCATCTCCTGAATTCTAATATAGATTCCTGGATAATGCTCAGAGCCTTGCTGTGATGGACTAAGGCCATCAGCATTTTTTGCAGACTCTGTTTTTTAATCTTGGGACTGTTTCCTCAGGAGGGTTTTTTTTTTTTTTTTTAAATATATTTTATTTATTTTATTTTTAACTGCATTGGGTCTTCATTGCTGCACATGGGATTTCTCTAGTTGTGGTGAGCAGGGGCTACTCTTCACTGCAGTGCACGGGCTTCTCATTGCAGTGGCTTCTCGTTGCAGAGCATGGGCTCTAGGCGTGCGGGCTTCAGTAGTTGTGGCTCACGGGCTCTAGAGCACAGGCTCAGTAGTTGTGGTGCACGGGCTTAGTTGCTCCGCGGCATGTGGGATCTTCCCGGACCAGGGCTTGAACCCGTGTTCCCTGCCAACGGTGGATTCTTAACCACTGTGCCACCAGGGAAGCCCAGGAGTGGTGTACTTATTGATTACCATCCAGGGGTTGGAAAAAGTGAAGTCTTAAATTAAAAATTGTTGATATATCTATGAGAGCCCACCTGCCGATGCAGGGGACGGAGGTTCGTGCCCCTGTCCGGGAAGATCCCACATGCCACGGAGCGGCTGGGTCCGTGAGCCATGGCCGCTGAGCCTGCGTGCCCGGAGCCTGTGCTCTGCAACGGGAGAGGCCACAACAGTGAGAGGCCCGCGTACCACAAAAAAAAAAAAAAAAAAAAAAATTATTTTGCTGAAGTATAGTTGATTTACAGTGTTGTATTAGTTTCTGACATACAGCAAAATGATTGTTATACATATATATGTAATATTCTTTTTCACATTCTTTTCCATTATGGTTTACTACAGGATGTTGAATGTAGTTCTAATTTTGTGCAGTCTTTAAGCTTAATTAAGATATCTTTGCTCTACTGGTTGTAAATCAGTATTATTTTATCTGGCCTTTTGTTCACAGACTTTGCTTTTCAGTAAATGTGATAATAACCTATATTGTATATCAAAAGAGATTTTAACACTTTCCACCCATCAATACTTTAACTTTGAGAAGGAAGGAAAACTAACAATTTTCTTTATATTTATTTATTTATTTATTTGTGGCTGTGTTCGGTCTTCGTTGCTGCGCGCGGGCTTTCTCTGGTTGCAGTGAGCGGGGGCCACTCTTCGCTTCGGTGCGTGGGCCTCTCATTGCAGTGGCTTCTCCTGTCGTGGAGCACAGGCTCTAGGTGCCCGGGCTTCACTAGTTGTGGCACGTGGGCTCAGTAGTTGTGGCTCACAGGCTTAGTTGCTCCGTGGCATGTGGGACCTTCCTGGACCAGTGATCAAACCCTTGTCCCCTGCATTGACAGGCGGATTCTCAACCCCTGCGCCACCAGGGAAGCACCCAATTTGTTTTAACACATTAAATTAATTAATTAATTAATTAATTTGGCTGCGTTGGGCCTTAGTTGCTGCTCATGGTATATTCGTTGTGACACGGGATCTTTTGTTACAGCGCACGGGCTCTTCATTGTGGCACGCAGGTTTCTCTAGTTGCAGTGTGTGGGCTTCTCTGTAGTGTGGCACGTGGGCTCCAGAGCACACGGGCTCAGTAGTTTCAGTGTGCAGGCTCTCTAGTTGTGACATGTGGGCTCTCTAGTTATGGCGTGCAGGCTTAGTTGCTCCACTAGTTGCATGTGGGATCTTAGTTCCCTGACCAGGGATCAAACCCACATCCCCTGCATGGAAAGGTGGATTCTTAACAACTGGACCACAAGGGAAGTCCTGAAAACTAACAGTTTTGAACTCTGTGTTTCAGATGGTACACTAGACACATATTCATTTTGTTCTTTTAATCGTCACTACTAGAATTTGATAATTTAGGTTGTTATTAGCTCTATTTCTACAGTGGCCCAAAGAGAAGTTAGTAACTTACCAAAAGTCATAGCAACATTTAGTGGAATTAGAATATGAGCTCTTACACCGCTGGTGAGGGCCTGTGCTACGCTGAGTACTTGCTGCCCCCGACCAAGCAGTCTGACGCTGGCATTGACTGGGGACTGGCAAAGGAGTTCAATAGCTGTGGGGCTGGGTATTGCAGCTCTTGGATTTGCAGGTTGCTACACATTTAAAATCTGGAAACCTCTAAGACAAGTAATCACAGAAACTGCAAAGAAGATTTCATCTCCTATAATTAAACTCAGGGTCAAAAGAACTGCAGGTGGAGACCTTCAAGATGGCACAGGAGTAAGATGTGGAGATCACCTTCCTCCTCACAAATACATAAAAAATACATCTACATGTGGAACAACTCCTACAGAATACCTACTGAATGCTGGCAGAAGACCTCAGACTTCCCAAAAGGCAAGAAACTCTCTACGTACCTCGCCGTGTGGCTCACAGGATCTTGGTGCTCTGGCCGAGTGTCAGGCCTGATCCTCTGAGGTGGGGGAGCTGAGTTCAGGACACTGGTCCACCAGAGACCTCCCAGCTCCACATAATATCAATCGACGAGAGGTCTCCCAGAGATCTCTGTCTCAATTCTGAGACCCAGCTCTACTCAATGACCAGCAAGCTCCAGTGCTGGACACCCCATGCCAAACAACTAGCAAGATAGGAACATAACCCCACCTGTTAGCAGAAAGGCTGCCTAAAATCAAAATAAGTTCACAGACACCCCAAAACACACCACTGGACGTGGTCCTGCCCACTAGAAAGACAAGATCCAGCCTCATCCACCAGAACACAGGCACCAGTCCCCTCCACCAGGAAGCCTACACAACCCACTGAACCAACCTTACCCACTGGGGGCAGACACCAAAAACAATGGGAGCTGTGAACCTGCAGCCTGTGAAAAGGAAGACTGCAAACACAGTAAATTAAGCAAAATCAGAAGACAGAGAAATACACAACAGATGACGGAACAAGGTAAAAACCCACCAGACCAAACAAATGCAGAGGAAATAGGTAGTCTACCTGAAAAGGAATTCAGAATAATGATAGTAAAGGTGATCCAAAGTCTTGGAAATAAAATGGAGAAAATACAAGAAACGTCTAACAAGGACCTAGAAAAACTAAAGAGCAAACAATGATGAACAACACAATAAATGAACTAAAAATTCTGTAGAAGGAACCAATAGCAGAATAGCTGAGGCAGAAGAATGGATAAGTGTCCTGGAAGATAAAATAGTGGAAATAACTACTTCAGAGCAAAATAAAGAAAAAAGAATGAAAAGAATGGAGGACAGTTTCAGAGACTTCTGGGACAACATTAAATGCACCAGCATTTGAATTATAGGGGTCCCAGAAGAAGAAGAGAAAAAGAAAGGGACTGGGAAAATATTTGAAGAGATTATAGTTGAAAACTTCCCTAGTATGGGAAAGGAAATAGTTAATCAAGTCCAGGAAGCACAGAGAGTCCCATACAGGATAAATCCAAGGAGAAACACGCCAAGGCACATACTAATCAAACTATCAAAAATTAAATACAAAGAAAAAATATTAAAACTAGCAAGGGAAGAGCAACAAATAACATACAAGGGAATCCCCATAAGGTTAACAGCTGATCTTTCAGTAGAAACTCTGCAAGCCAGAAGGGAGTGGCAGGACATATAAAGGTGATGAAAGGCAAAAACCTACAACCAAGATTACTCTACCCAGCAAGGATCTCATTCAGATTTGACAGAGAAATTAAAACCTTTACAGACAAGCAAAAGCTAAGAGAATTCAGCACCACCAAACCAGCTGTGCAACAAATGCTAAAGGAACTTCTCTAGGCAGGAAACACAAGAGAAGGAAAAGACCTACAATCACAAACCCAAAACAATTAAGAAAATGCGAATAGGAACATACATATTGATAATTACCTTAAGTGTAAATGGATTAAATGCTCCAACCAAAAGACATAGAGTGGTTGAATGAATACAAAAACAAGACCCATCTATATGCTGTCTACAAGAGACCCACTTCAGACCTATGGATGCATACAGCCTGGAAGTGAGGGGATGGAAAAAGATATTCCATGCAAATGGAAATCAAAAGAAAGCTGGAGTAGCAATTCTCATATCAGACAAAATAGACTTTAAAATAAAGACTATTACAAGAGACAAGGACGCTACATAATGATCAAGGGGTCGATCCAAGAAGAAGATATAACAATTGTAAATATTTATGCACCCAACATAGGAGCTCCTCAATACTTAAGGCAAATGCTAACAGCCATAAAAGGGGAAATTGACAGTAGTACCATCATAGTAGGGGACTTTATAAGTTTATTTATTTTTTATTTTTATTTTTGGCTGCATTGGGTCTTTGTAGCTGTGTGCGGGCTTTCTCTGGTTGAGGCGAGCGGGGGCTACTCTTCGTTGCGGTGCGCAGGCTTCTCATTTCAGTGGCTTCTCTTGTTGAGGAGCACGGACTTTAGGCGCGCAGGCTTCAGTAGTTGTGGCACACGGGCTCAGTAGTTGTGGCACGTGAGCTCTAGAGTGCAGGCTCAGTAGTTGTGGTGCACGGGCTTAGTTGCTCTGTGGTATGTGGGATCTTCCTGTACCAGGGCTTGAACCCGTGTCCCCTGTATTGGCAGGCAGATTCTTAAGCACTGTGCCACCAGGGGAGTCTCAAATTCATCTTTCTTAACATATTTTTTTCCCCATGATCTCTTGCTTTGTCTTGTGTTTTTTTCCCCCCATGGACCCAGTGTATGATACTTAGAATAGTCTTTATTTTAAAATTTAATTTATTCATTTTTAAAATTTATTTATTTATTTATATTATCTTTGGCTGCATTGGGTCTTTGTTGCTGCATGCAGTCTTTCTCTAGTTGCGGCAAGCGGAGGCTACTCGTTGCGGTGCGTGGGCTTCTCATTGTGGTGGCTTCTCTTGTTACAGAGCACGGGCTCTAGGCGTGTGGGCTTCAGTAGCTGTGCCTCACAGGCTCCAGAGCACAGGCTCAGTAGTTGTGGTGCATGGGCGCAGTTGCTCCGTGGCATGTGGGACCTTCCCAGACCAGGGCTTGAACCCCTATCCACTGCATTGGTAGGCGGCTTCTTAATCACTGCGCCACTAGAGAAGTCCCGGCAGGTGGATTCTTAACCGCTGAGCCACCAGGGAAGTCCTACAGTAGTCTTTAAAGCTGCATGAATATTTTCACATTGTGGGGATTTGTGAGTCTTTGTGTGGCAAGGCTACAAAGATAGCTGGTTAGCCCAACTTGCTTTATATTTAAGAGTATCTGTAATTCATGAGGGTGAAACTGCAACTCCTGAGAGGAATTAATTTCAACCTGGTAGAAAATTATTGAAGGTTGGGTGTTAGAAAGACATCTCTTGTGATAAATAAAAAGGTTTTATTTCCTGTTTTTTTTAATAACTGTTTTTGCCTTTAAGGTGTAATATGGTTGACTCCTTTGTTGCGTTTTCATAGTTTAAGGAGCAAATCCGTTTTTTCTTTTGTTGAGGTTGTTTTCAGATTACTCAATCCTCTACAGTTGGAGAAATATTTTCCATATTCTTCCCTATTTGAAAAGACTTTTTAAAAACTTGCTCAGGGTTGTATATCTTTCCATATAAATTACTATAAAGAGGATCGCAAAGGATGACAGAATTAAATGAAATTTTTGGAAATTATGAAGCTCATTAGTGTAAGGCTCTCAGGAGTGAAGATACTGCAGAAAATGTGTGTAAGAAATGTAGTAGTAATCCTGTTTTCTGTGATTCGTTCTTATTTCTGTTTTGTCCATGCTAGACTATAAATTTTCTGACCCTTGGTTTCCTGAGTGTTTCAAGCTTTGAAAAAGATGATATCCTATAGTATGAGGTGGCCCATGTTTCTTATATTGGTAATTCATATATCACATAATTCACAACTTTAAAAAGCATGTACCATTGCAGAATTATTTTAGATTATTTAGTAGTTTACAGGAAAAAAGTAGAAAAATGCTTCGGTTACTGTGTAGCAAATACATTTTCACGAATTTATCTGTCTTTTCTTAGTGGAATGATTAGATCAGAGCGCATGTACAATTTTTAAGATTTTTAATAAGTGTTCCTAAAGAGTCTTCCAGAAAGTATGAATCATTTTACTGTCATACTTTGCTATCATTTAGTCTTCTGTATTTTCTTGTAGAAGTTTTATATTTAACATTTTAAGTTATGACCCATTTTTAGTTACTTTTTGTGTTATGGTACAAGGTGTCCATGCTAAGTTTCTTTGGGGGGTGCATGCATATTCAGTTGCTCCAGCACTGTTTGTTGAAAAGACTATCCTTTCTCCATTGCTTTGCTTTTGTGACTTTGTCAAATCAGTTGGTCATATATGTGTGGCTCTATTCTGGCCTTTCTGTTCTGTTCCATTGATCCATCTGTTACTCTTTTCACCATCAACACTGGATTATTTTAGCTTTCTAATACTTCTTGAAATCAAGTAATGTTAGCCCTCCAACTTTGATTTCTCTTTGTTAGAGTTGTTTTGGCTATTCTAGCCCTCCAACTTTGATTTCTTTGTTAGAGTTGTTTTGGCTATTCTAGATCTTATGCATTTTTATATCAATTTTAGAACCAGCTTGTCAGTTTTTACAAAAAGTCTGCTGGGATTTTGATTGTGATTGCATTAAATTCATTGATCAATTTGGGGGAGAATTGACATCTTCACAATACTGAGTCTTCTAATCCTTGAATATATGGATCACTCGTTTCTTCCTTTTTACTGTTGAGTAGTAGCCCTTTGTTTGGATGTATCACGATTTGTCTACTCATCTGTTGATGGATATTTCAGTTGTTTGCAGTGTTTCGCTATTACAGACAAAGTTGCTTTGAACAGTTGGTGCAGGTCTTTGTACAGACATACATGTCTTCTTGGTTTGTACTGGCATGACCTTATCATATGGTCTGGATATTTTTAGCCTTTTAGGAGACTGCAACTGTTTGCGAAAGTGATTGTACCATTTTACATTCTAATCTGCAGTGTAGGGGAGTTTTGGTTTCCTCACATCATTGCCAACACTTCATAAGATAAGTCTTTTTAATTTTAGGCCTCCTAATAGGTATGTAGCAGTCTTTGTAAATTTTACCTTTTTGTGTCCTGGGTATTTTTATGCTCCTGTAAATCTTCTTGAGCCTTGTTCTGTGATGCACTTAAGTTACTTGGAAACAGTTTGGTCCTTTTGGTTGTTGCGTTTATGAATTAATGTACATTTGTTAAGTGGCTACAGAGCAATCAGTGCTCAGTCTAGGGCTTTAATTGTTCCCCATTACTTAAGCAAGACCTTTCTGTGTGCTCTACCCAATACACCGTGAATTATGAGTTTTACCAGTGTGGTTGTTTGCAAACAAGCATTGTTCATGGTCCAGTGTGAGCACTGGGCACTGTTCCCACTGATTCTTTCCCTGTTTTATGGCAGTTTCCTCACATGCATTCACTGATGGGTGCTGTGCCCGAGGATCACCGTCTGTGATCTCCAGGTTTTCTCACTGTGGTACTCTGGTACTCTATCTTTTGAACTCTAGTTGCCTTGGTCTCCCTGGTCTCTCACCTTCGTCTCCTCACCTCTGGGAGTCTGCCAGGCTCTGCCTCAGTTTCCCCCTCCTTCACTGTTGCCTGGAAACTCTGCCACAGCAATAAGTATGGGCCAGTGTCAGGGCTCACCTTGTTTGTTTTCTGTCTCTCAGGGATCACTGTTCTTCATTGCCTGATGTGCCCGTGGCCTGATGCTTCATGTGTTTTTTTCTGCTTTTAAACTTATTTATTACGTTTTGATTTTGGGGGGGTACATTTGTAAAAAGCAAAATTTGTAAATTTTGGTTGTTTCATACGGGAGGGTAGATCTGATCCCTGTTACATTGCCTAGAAGGAGAAATCATAATCCTTTTAAAAAATATCTAAAAATCAAGGTATAAAATACAGTGTAATAGGTAAAGTGTGCAGGTCAAGAGATTTTCACAGATGTATACATTTCTATTACTACCACTCAGATTAAGATAGAAAAACTTTCTAATACCTCAGCAGATTCCTTTGTGCCCATTAGTACCCTCTTCCTCCCCCCTCCCCAGATAACCACTGCTCTGATGTCTACTACCACCTGTTAGTTTTGCCTGGTTTCTGACTTCATCTCAGTGGAGTACCTATAGTATTTACCCTTTTGCCTGACTCTTTTCACTCAGCACCGTGTCTGTGGGATCCATCTATATTATTGCTTGTATCACTTGTTCTTTTTTCTGGCCCAGCAGTATTTATTCTCCTGTTGATGGACATTCAAATGGTTTCCAGTTTGGGCTCCTGTGAATAAAACTGCTGAGAACATTCTTTTGATATACTTAAGCTCTCATTCGTCTTGGATAAATACCAAGAATTGGGAATTGTTGGTGTATGGGGTGGGTATAAATATACTTTAGTAGAATATTGCAAACAGGTTTCCGCAGTGGTTGACCAATTTTTGCTTCCTCTGTCAATTTATGTGAATTCTAGTTGGGCTATATTCTTTTTTTAAAAAAACATATTTATTTATTTTATTTGTTTATTCGGCTGCATTGGGTCCTAGTTGCATCACACAGGATCTTTTGTTGTGGCGCATGGGCTTAGTTGCCCTGCGGCATGTGGGATCCTAGTTTCCCGGCCAGGGCTCGAACCCAGGTCCCCCTGCATTGGAAGGCGGATTCTCAACCACTGGACCACCAGGGAAGTCCCAGGCTATATTCTTTTCTTTAAAATAAGTTTATTTATTTATTTACTTTGGCAGCGTTGGGTCTTCGTTGCTGCACGCGGGCTTTCTCTAGTTGTGGCGAGCGGGGGCCGCTCTTCTTTTTTCCCCTGCGAATGGGGTGTAGTTGTGGGGGAAGTAGGTAAAACATATGGCAGGGCAAGTCATTAGAAGATTTATAAACCATGAGACTCTTTATTAATCAAAGCAAGAGAAATGAGTTGCATTGTGGGAAGATGCTGGCTGCTGTGTCTGAAATGAATGGGAGAAGAAGGTTGGTGGTTTTGTGGTCCTGGAAAATTTGGTTGCTTGTAAATCGTTTTGTTTCTTAAGTTTTAGAATTGATAGCAAATGGAAAGATGCATGGTGGCATGTTAAGGCTGCAAAAAATTCCAGATGGACTTTGAATATATTATAAGATTGGGCAGCCTTTGCCAGATGCAGTGTTCTTTGAATAAATAAATGTAAAGCAGAAATAGCTTAAATTTCTGATGGGATCCTAACGTGCTATATAACAACTTATGAGTCATTGTATCTCACAATGTGAAGATAAAATTTCTGTGACAGGTTTCTTAAACCCAATAAAGTAAAAAAAAAAACCCTTGCTTTAGCCAGTTCTTGTTTTTCCTTTCAAGTTAGACTTTGAGTTAATATTTCTTTTGCATAAGTCAGTTTTTCCTGAATATCTTTCAGGGTGTCTGTGGTGAAAATTTTCTTGATAATACTAAGCTGTTATTTAATTGTCTTTCTGATTCTCTCAGGAGTATATAGCAGAGTTTTTCCAGGCTGTATGACATGTGATGACTTCATCACTCATGATAATGATAATGCATTGTGTGCTTGTGATTTCCAGTATTTTCAAAATTTATTTGTTTTAATTTCTAACACAATATTGGTAGATGTGTTACCAATGTAAATAAAACTTCTTTGAAATCCTTGATAGAATTGAAGAATATAAAGGGTCCTGAGACTGAAAAGCTTGAGAATTGCTGGCATGGGTGTTCTGCCAGAAAAATGTTTTAAGATTAGTGCTTTATAATAATGATTCTTAACTGAGGCTTAACTGGTGTGACTGTACCCTAGAATTTTTTTTTTTTTTTTTTTTTTTTTTTTTTT
>RJWK010028092.1:0-26038 GCA_004363435.1 Platanista minor | reverse complement strand
ATCTGTTAGCCTACAGTATTTGTTTTTCTCTTTCTGACTTACTTCACTCTGACAGTCTCTAGGTCCATCCACCTTGCTACAAATAACTCAGTTTCATTTCCTTTTATGGCTGAGTAATATTCCATTGTATATACGAGCCACATCTTCTTTATCCATTCATCTGTTGATGGACACTTAGGTTGATTCCATGTTCTGGCTATTGTAAATAGACCTGCAATAAACATTGTGGTACATGACTCTTTTTGAATTATGGTTTTCTCAGGGTATATGACCAGTAGTGGGATTGCTGGGTCGTATGGTAGTTCTATTTTTAGTTTTTTAAGGAACCTCCATACTGCTCTTCATAGTGGCTGTATCGATGTACATTCCCACCAACCTTGTAGGAGGGTTCCCTTTGTTCCACACCCTCTCCAGCATTTATTGTTTGTAGACTTTTTGATGACAGCCATTCTGGCTGGTGTGAGGTGATACCACATTGCAGTTTTGATTTGCATTTCTCTAATGATTAGTGATGTTGAGCATCCTTTCATGTCTTTGTTGGCAATCTGTACATCTTCTTTGGAGAAATGTCTATTTAGGTCTTCTGCCCACTTTTGGATTGGGTTGTTTGTTTTTTTTAATATTGAGCTGCATGAGCTGTTTACGTGTTTTGGAGATTAATCCTTTGTCTGTTGACTTGTTTGCAAATATTTTCTCCCATTCTGAGGGTTGTCTTTTCGTCTTGTTTATGGTTTCCTTTGCTTTGCAAAAGCTTTGAAGCTTCATTAGATCCCATTTGTTTATTTTTGTTTTCATTTCCATTACTCTAGGAGGTGGATCAAAAAAGATCTTGCTGTGATTTATGTCAAAGAGTGTTCTTCCTATGTTTTCCTCCAAGAGTTTTATAGTGTCTGGTCTTACATTTAGGTCTCTAATCCATTTTGAGTTTATTTTTGTGTATGGTGTTAGGGAGTGTTCTAATTTCATTCTTTTACATGTAGCTGTCCAGTTTTCCCAGCACCACTTATTGAAGAGATTGTCTTTTCTCCATGGTATATCCTTGCCTCCTTTGTCATAGATTAGTTGACCGTAGGTGAAAGGGTTTATTTCTGGGCTTTCTATCTTGTTCCATTGATCTATGTTTCTGTTTTTGTGCCAGTACCATATTTTCTTGATTACTGTAGCTTTATAGTATAGTCTGAAGTCAGGGAACCTGATTCCTCCAGCTCCATTTTTCTTTCTCAAGTTTGCTTTGGCTATTCGGGGTCTTTGGTGTTTCCACACAAATTGTTAATTTTTTTGTTCTAGTTCTGTGAAAAATGTCATTTGTAGTTTGATAGGGATTGCACTGAATCTGTAGATTGCTTTGGGTAGTATAGACAGTTTCACAATGTTGATTCTTCCAGTCCAAGAACAAGGTATATCTCTCCATCTGTTTGTGTCATCTTTAATTTCTTTCATCAGTGTCTTATAGTTTTCTGTATAGAGGTCTTCTGTCTCCTTAGGTCGGTTTATTCCTAGGTATTTTATTCTTTTTGTTGCAATGGTAAATGGGAGTGTTTGCTTGATTTCTCTTTCAGATTTTTCATCATTGGTGTACAGGAATGCAAGAGATTTCTGTGGAATAATTTTATATCCTGCTGCTTTACCAAATTCACTGATTAGCTCTAGTAGTTTACTAGTAGCACCTTTGGGATTATGTATGTATAGTATCATGTCATCTGCAAACAGTGACAGTTTTACTTCTTCTCTTCCGATTTGGATTCCGTTTATTTCTTTTTCTTCTCTAATTGCTGTGGCTAAAACTTCCAAAACTATGTTGGATAAGAGTGGTGAGAGTGGACAACCTTGTCTTGTTCCTGATCTTAGAAGAAATGGTTTCAGTTTTTCACCATTGAGTATGATGTTGGCTGTGGGTTTGTCATATATGGCCTTTATTTTGCTGAGGTAAGTTCCCTCTATGCCTGCTTTCTGGAGGGTTTTAATCATAATGGGTATTGATTTTGTTGAAAGCTTTTTCTGCCTCTATTGAGATGATCTTATGGTTTTTCCCCTTCAGTTTGTTAATATAGTATATCACATTGATTGATTTGCATATATTGAAGAATCCTTGCATTCCTGGGATAAACCCCACTTGATCGTGGTGTATGGTCCTTTTAATGTGCTGTTGGATTCTGTTTGCTAGTGTTATGTTGAGGATTTTTGTGTCTATGTTCATCAGTGATATTGACCTGCAGTTTTCTTTTGTTGTGACATCCTTGTCTGGTTTTGGTATCAGGGTGATGGTGACCTCATGGAATGAGTTTAGGAAGTTTCCTCCCTCTGCTATATTTTGGAAGATTTTGAGAAGGATAGGTGTTAGCTCTTTTCTTAATGTTTGATAGAATTCACCTGTGAATCCATCTGGTCCTTGGCTTTTGTTTGTTGGAAGATTTTTAATCACAGTTTCAACTTCAGCGCTTGTGATTGGTTTGTTTATATTTTCTATTTCTTCCTGGTTCAGTCTCAGGAGGCTGTGCTTGCTAAGAATTTGTCCATTTCTTTCAGGTTTTCCATTTTTTTTGGCATATAGTTGCTGATCGTAATCTCTTATGATCCTTTGTATTTCTGCAGTGTCAGTTGTTACTTCTCCTTTTTCTTTTCTAATTCTATTGATTTGAGTCTTCTCCCTTTTGTTCTTGATGAGTCTGGCTAATGTTTTATCAATTTTGTTTATCTTCTCAAAGAACCACCTTTTAGTTTTATTGATCTTTGCTATTGTTTCCTTCATTTCTTTTTCATTTATTTCTGATCTGATCTTTATGGTTTCTTTCCTTCTGCTAACTTTGGGGTTTTTCTGTTTTTCTTTCTCTAATTGCTTTAGGTGTAAGATTAGGTTGTTTATCTGAGATGTTCCTTCTTTCTTGAGGTAGGACTGTATTGTTATAAACTTCCCTCTTAGAACTGCTTTTGCTGCATCCCGTAGGTTTTGGGGTCATCATGTTTTCATTGCCATTTGTTTTTAGGTATTTTTTGATTTCCTGTTTGATTTCTTCAGTGATCTCTTGGTTATTTAGTAGTGTATTGTTTAGCCTCCACATGTTTGTATCTTTTACAGATATTTTCCTGTAATTGACATCTAGTCTCATAGCATTGTGGTCAGAAAAGATACTTGATACAATTTCAATTTTCTTAAATTTACTGAGGCTTCATTTGTGACCCTAGGTATGATCTATCCTGGGAATGTTCTATGAGCCCTTGAGAAGTAAGTGTAATCTACTGTTTTTGGATGGAATAGCCTATAAATATCAATTAAGCTCATCTTGTTAAAAATTTCATTTAAAGCTTGTGTTTCCTTCTTTATTTTCATTTTGGATGGTCTGTCCATTGGTGAAAGTGGGGTGTTAAAGTCTCCTACTATGATTTTGTTACTGTCGATTTTCCCTTTTATGGCTGTTAGCATTTGCCTTATATATTAAGGTGCTCCTATATTAGATGCATAAATATTTGCAATTGTTATATCTTCTTCTTGGATTGATCTCTTGATCATTACGTAGTGTCCTTCTTTGTCCCTTGTAATAGTCTTTATTTTAAAGTCTATTGTGTCTGATATGAGAATTGCTACTCCAGCTTTCTTTTGATTTCCATTTGCATAGAATATCTTTTTCCATCCCCTCACTTTCAGACTGTATGTGTTCCTAGGTCTGAAGTGGGTCTCTTGTAGACAACATATGTATGGGTCTTGTTTTTTTATCCATTTAGCCAGTCTACTTCTTTTGGTTGGAGCATTTAATCCATTTACATTTAAGGTAGTTATTGATATGTATGTTCCTATTACCATTTTCTTAATTGTTTTGGGTTTGTTATTGTAAGTCTTTTCCTTCTCTTGTGTTTCCTGCCTAGAGAAGTTCCTTTAGCATTTGTTGTAGAGCTGGTTTGGTGGTGCTGAATTCTCTTAGCTGTTGCTTATCTGTAAAGGTTTTAACTTCTCCATTGAATCTGAATGAGATCCTTGCTTGGTAGAGTAATCTTGGTTGTAGGTTTTTCCCTTTCATCACTTTAAATAGGTCTTGCCACTCCCTTCTGGCTTGCAGAGTTTCTGCTGCAAGATCAGCTGTTAACCGTATGGGGATTCCCTTGTATGTTATTTGTTACTTTTCCCTTGCTGCTTTTCATATTTTTTCTTTGTATTTAAATTTTGATAGCTTGATTAACATGTGTCTTGGCGAGTTTCTCCTTGGATTTATCCTGTATGGACTCTCTGTGCTCCCTGGACTTGATTGACTATTTCCTTATGCATATTAGGAAGGTTTTCAAGTATAATCTCTTCAAATATTTTCTCAGTCCCTTTCTTTTTCTCTTCTTCTTCTGGGACCCCTATAATTTGAATGTTGGTGTGTTTAATGTTGTCCCAGAGGTCTCTGAAATTGTCCTCAATTCTTTTCATTCTTTTTTCTTTATTCTGCTCTGCAGTAGTTATTTCCACTATTTTATCTTCCAGGTCACTTATTCGTTCTTCTGCCTCAGTTATTCTGCTATTGATTCCTTCTAGAGAATTTTTAATTTCATTTATAGTGTTGTTCATCATTGTTTGTTTGCTCTTTGGTTCTTCTAGGTCTTTGTTAAATGTTTCTTGTATTTTCTCCATTCTATTTCCAAGATTTTGGTTCATCTTTACTATCATTACTCTGAATTCTTTTCCAGGTAGACTGCCTATTTCCTCTGCATTTGTTTGGTCTGGTGGGTTTTTACCTTGCTCCTTCATCTGCTGTGTGTTTCTCTGTCTTCTCATTTTGGTCAACTTACTGTGTTTGGGGGTCTCCTTTTTGCAGGCTGCAGGTTCATAGTTCCCGTTGTTTTTTGTGTCTGCCCTCAGTGGGTAAGGTTGGTTCAGTGGGTTGTGTAGGCTTCCTTGTTGAGGGGACTGGTGCCTGTGTTCTGGTGGATGAGGCTGGATCTTGTCTTTCTGGTGGGCAGGACCATGTCTGGTGGTGTGTTTTGGGGTGTCTGTGACCTTATTATGATTTTAGGCAGTCTCTCTGCTAATGGGTGGGGTTGTGTTCCTGTCTTGGTAGTTGTTTGGCATGGGGTGTCCAGCACTGTAGCTTGCTGGTCGTTGAGTGGAGCTGGATCTTAGCTTTGAGATGGAGATCTCTGGGAGAGCTTTCACCGTTTGATATTACATGGGGCTGGGAGGTGTTTGGTGGACCAATGTCCTGAATTCAGCTCTCCCACGTCAGTGGCTCAGGCCTGACACCCGGCCAGAGCACAAAGACCCTGTCAACCACCCGGCTGCAAACACAGAGTCATTTCCAATCTCAGCTCCCAGATGGCTAACTGTTTATTTCAGATGGGTAATTCCTGCCTTAAGGTGTTTGCGGCGCTGTACCACCTATGGATAAAATGCATACAGCACTGTCAGGAGTTAGTCTTTGCCTTTCGGTGAGGGACACTGTGTTAGGCCTGATGTATATGAGGGTGGAGAAGACAAGGTCACCTTGCCAGGAGTTTAGAGTTTGGTTAGGAGATAAGATGTATCCACAGGAATCAACATTATCCCAAGATGGTGAGAGCCAAGTGCAACTAAGGAAGTTATGTATCAAAAGGAAAGTGACACTAAGGAAAGAGTTAATATTAACTGAGCAGCTGTCAGTGTATTTGCTTATTTATATCCTCCCAAGGGATCCATGGGATTATATTATCCTCTTTTTTGGACCCAAGGCAGCTTCAGCTCAGAGAGGTTAATTTGCCCAAAACAAATCAGGTGGAGAGCTTGTGCAGGCTCCCTCTGTTGCACATTGTGTTTTCATTAGCTGCTGTCTGCAATGACCACCCCCAACCAGTTCTTGATTAAATTGTGTTTCTGACGTCTCTCTGTGTTCTCTGTCCTGGATTACTAGCACAATGCCTCTGGTTCTGCCAACACTCCTTACGTCTGTCACCAGTCAGACCAGGCTGACCTACCTTTATCTGAACTAAACCTAAAGGTATTGACATAACTGAGCCTTTGGTTCTGTGTCTTCACTCTTGCTAAGTTAGGTGGCCCTTTTGTTTTTGTTGAGATACTTTATGGTGTTTTGTTCTAGTGTTCCTGTTTTTAATGGGCAAAGCTGCACCATTTTTACTGTTTGTGCCTCAGCTGGAAATGAGGCTTCAGCTTTAATTAACCCAAGCAGTCTGCTGCTGCACTGACCCGAGTCTTCAAACCTACCTTTGAAACTTGACTGTGATGCTCTGGAATTAAGTGATGATGAAGTGGCCAATGTTGATGAGATTTAAGTGGGATTTAAAGGTGGAAGAAGAATCAAGTCCTCCCATAGTTTAGAGATACCTTTTGAGGTTACTTTGAATTACTGGAAAGTTAAAAACTACACTGATGTAAAAGAATGGAGCTTTAAAACACAAATAAGAGCACAGTTTATTACTGTATTACCAATTTATCAGTGTTATTTTACATCACTTTATAATTATTATTATTAATGGTATATTCAAAGTTTGATGTGTTTTTTTTTTAATTACTCCCTCCCGAGTGGATTGTCATTTCAAGGGTTTTTAAACAGTTGCCAACATTTTAATATTATATTCTCATCACATGATTAACTGTCAATATGTTCCTTGTGTGGAAAAAGTTTACGTGAGCTGAGTGTTCATTATCTTCTCTTCAGGCAGTTTCAACAAGAAAGGAAATAAAAAAGAGCTTGGCAAGCATGTGGGCTTCTTGTCTTATGTAAGCTGGCTTACATCCCACCTCCTGTGGGTAGAGCAGAAAATGGAAAGGCAAGAAATGGTGGTGCTAAACTCCTACCCATGGTTCCAGATGGAAAGAAGTAGGAATCCATCATGTTTATAAACTAGTGAAAGAAATGAATACATGCTCCAAGGCCACAATGTTTGCCCTTTCTGCTCCATACCTCTGATGGCTTACACATTTTAAATCCTCAAATGCTCTTCAAGAAAGAGGATCAGTTTATCCTGGTCAAAGCACTTGGATAGAGTTATACAAACTTCATAGTAAAGAAATGAGACCTAGGACCTGGCTACATTTCAGAATTCTATTGCTGGCTTTTACTCTACAAAGATTCCAGGAGGTGGGAGACTAACAGGGTGTACTCCTAGATGTACACAAGATCCTGTAGGACTCAGGAAGCCACAAGGAATATGTTCTATGAATTTATCTGAACAGTTAAATCCCTCAGCCTCCTTCTTCCAGGAGAGGGTGTCCTGGCAGAGATCTTGGCCTAAGCATGAAACCTTTTTTTGTTTTTATTTGCTTTTAAATTTGTATTTTGTTGTTTTCCCTTCATATTTTATTAAATTTCTAAACAGTTATCATAAACATTATTTTCAATGTTTCCCCCTTTTTCTTTTTTAAAATTTATTTATTTGGTTGCACTGAGTCTTAGTTGCAGCAGGCATACTCCTTAGTTGTGGCACGTGTGGCTCTGTAGTTGTGGTCAGCGGGCTCCTTAGTTGTGGTATGTGAACTTTTAGTTGCAGCATGCATGTGGGATCTAGTTCCCTGACCAGGGATCGAACCTGGGCCCCCTGCACTGGGAGTGTGGAGTCTTAGGCACTGAGCCACCGGGGAAATCCCTCCCCCTTTTTCTTTATCTTGAAAGGAAAGAAATACTGAGAATGGGAAGGCCTTGAAGAATAACAAAAAAGTGTTGACTTTCTTGTCCAATCTCCCTGATCCCATAATTTTCACTCACAAAGAAGAGCAGAAGAACATACCAGGTAGAGAGAATTATAGGAGCTAAGAACTGATATACATGACATGAAAGGAACAAAGGGAGTAAAGCATGAAAACTTGGTCTGGGGACAAGTTGTGAAGGGTCTTGAAGGCCATAATAGTTGGAATTTGGACTTTGTTCCATGAGAATAGGGAGCCCTCAAAGCCTTCAAAAGATGAGAGATGTGATCATACTTATCCTTTAATTAACTGACTTTGGAATCAGTGTAGAGACTGGATTGGGAAGGCATCCAGAATACCAGTTAGGAGGTGGTTGAAATAGTTCAGGAAAGAATATGACAGCACAAATTAAGGCAGTTTTGGTATAAATGAGCCATATTGGAAAAATTATGTTGGAGAAAGTATTTATGAGACTTAGTCATATGAAAGGCAAAAAGATAACTTGGAGAAAAACAATGCCCTAAACGATGAGCCTGAGACAAAAGACTCATTAATCAAGAAGGAATTCATTGTAGGAGAGAAATTTAGTGTGTTTTGTGTTAGAAATGTTGAATTTGAAGTGTCCTTGTGACATCCAAATGAAGGTGTCCAGACAGAACCTTGGAGTTGGGGTTCAGCAAAAAGGTTGAGACTGAAGATGAATATTTGCAAGTCATCAGTATAGTCAAGATAGGGGAAATCTCCTAAGTGGATGAGGTTTCCTATAGGGAGAGAGTCTAGCATGGAGGAAGAGATGGCCCAGGACAGAACACTGTCGTGGAGGAGTTGCCAGGGGAGACTAAAAAGGTGCCATCTGAGATAAAGGGACCACATTGCAGAAACCGAGGGAATCAACTCAAGAAGAAGCAGTTGTTTAGAAAGAACATTCAAAGGACACGTTAAGTTTTGGCCATAAGGAAGTCATTGGTGGCCTTTTGAGAAGGCAGTTGTCAAGGAACGAGAGGCCAGAATGGGGTCTTAGTCGTTGAGGCATGAACGGGAAGCAAGGAAGCATACAGGAGCACAAAGGCTGCTCTTGGGAGACTCTGTAGTGAAGGAAAGAAGGGAAATGTGGCTTGAGAGGAAGAAATTGCTATTTGCATAGTTCTCTAGTTTGCAAGCACTTTTCCATCTGTTAGGCTGCTTGATTCCCGGTACAACTCAGGAGGTAGGAAGGGCAAGTACTGATCTGCCTGGGGACAAAATGAGGTTAAAAAGAGATTAAAAGTCTTGCCCAAGGTCATCTGTAGCAAATAAATGGGAGAACTGAGTTTAGAATTCAGGTTATTTGGCTCGTAATACAATCATCTTTCCACTGCGCACAAGCAGAGCATTTCTAAAGTGTTTGCTCTGTTTGGATATTGGATACGAGAGGGCATTACACTCCTTCTCATAGGGGTTTTGATCTTATCTGGGGGGCAATGGGGGGGCCACCGGAAGGTTTTATGCAAGAGAAGGACATGTTTAAGTCAATGCCCGGGGGAGACAAATCGGGCAGTGTGGTGTAGGTTATCTTAGTGGAACAGACACCTCAGGGATAAACCATTAGGATGTGGCTTCAGACTGGGACACAGCTTAAATAAACATCAAATTACCTGCTGAGAAAGTTACTTCCCATTCAGTTCTGTGGATCTTCTTTTGTTTGTGTTAAGGAGAGGGACTCAGCTTGCCAGTATCTTTTCACACCCTTCAAACACTCTGTAAGCTCTTTTTTCCCCCAACTCCCTTTTGAACAAAGAGAGAATAAGCCTCGGGCTGAGAACGTCTTCAAGAAACTGTATTTTGCTAGACCTGAATTACATCGCTTTGTGTTCACTCTATTTTATGAGCACTTTCCAGTTGTGACAAGTAGTACTGATTTCTCATCTATTATGACAGAAACGTTACTATCAAATACATCGAAGTAAAAAAAGTCAGATTAATGAAAAATATTAAGTCAATTTTAAGACAACTAGTGCATACATATGGGAAAGAAGCGCTATGAATGTGCATTCTAATGACTATAAAGTTTGGAAACTTCTGGTCTTGGAGACCATTATAATAGGAGTAACGAGAATTTAGTCCGATGGCAGTGGAAACAAAGGGGGCTCTGATAGACATTTTAGGGGAGTTAAGGGAGAGGACAGTTATCTGCGTGGTGTATTTTCTGCATCATTTCCCAGGATGCTTATGGCTGCAATCAGAGAAAACTTAAATGAAAAAGGCTTGTGCGATGCATTGAATTTATTTTCTCATATAACAAGAAGCCCCAAGGTAAGGGGGCTCCACGATTGGTTAAATCAGTGGCCCGTTGACATCATGAAGGACTCAGCTTCGCTCCACCTTCCAACCTCAGCAAATAAGCTTTGTCCTCAGGGCCACCAAGTGGCTGACGGTGGTCGGAGCAGTCCTATCGTGACATCTGATGCTTCAATGCAAGACGAATGCTTGTCTTCCGGAGATGGAGAGCAGAGGATGAAGAAAACTTTTCCTGAAGGCACCTCCACTAAAAGCTTTTCCTGCAGGAATCGTGTCACATATCAGGTGTAAACATTCACCGCAGAGGAGAATAAAATTAGCATAACTAATCTAGACTAATGAGGATTTATTCTCTGAGCTAGGGATACAGAGCCTTTCCTGAGGGATGGCTTTCTCAAGGTAACAGGGGCTCCGTTAACAAACATGGCCGGTAGGCAGTCAACCATTTACAACTTATGCCAGTGGTTCTGAAATTTCTCAAATTAACCCTTGAACATAAGTGGGAAGTTCTTGAGGCTTGTGGTTCTTTATTTTCAAAAACACTATTTGGCTTGTCTCTCCATGTGTTGGATTAAGGCAGAATGGAATACTTCCACTGCAAAATCAACTTCTGGTTTAGTGATGCACATCGAGGGTGCGATGCGGAACGTCTGAAGAGATAAAGGAAAATAGAGCAACGGATCATCATAGAATCAACTACGACTTCAAGGAAATGCACTAGATTAAGAATCGAACACCTTGTTTTCATGACATTCCTTATATTTCCCTCAAGGGTTCGTCTCCTCCCTCCCCAGTGCTGTATCCAGGCCATTCATCCTCTAGTCTCAAAAATTCTGGTACCATCCGCTCGGCCCCTTTTCCTCTTTGTCACCTGCTGACCTCCTGGTCCTTCCACCACCTCTACTGAGGTCTTAGGCCTCCATCTACCCTCCGTTTCTACCATCACCGAGGTTGCCTTCTGTGTCCCTGTGTGCAACCCAACAAACCAGCGTCTCAGTTGCTTGATCGCCACAACTCCAGGAACCTTCATCTGCATCCACTCACACCCCAGGCCAGCACCACGAGTCTTCTCCTCACTAGGGGTTCTTCAATTTCTGATTCCCACTGCA
The DNA here is from genome assembly GCA_004363435.1 of Platanista minor. NCBI lineage: Eukaryota > Metazoa > Chordata > Mammalia > Artiodactyla > Platanistidae > Platanista > Platanista minor. Next base: position 15,061 of record RJWK010028092.1, on the reverse strand, counting down.
TCTGCCCTTCCCATGAAAACTTCAGTCTCCTCCTCCCTCCGTGATCTTCAGGTCTGTCACCCCGCTCAGATCTCGTGCTCCTTTCTCCTACCCAGCTTGGAGCACAGGGTTGAGGATATGAACCCCTCTCTCACCCGCCCCCTCACTTTGCTTGCCTTTCTACCCTTCCGCTGCTGCACACACACAGCAAAGTCCCAGGTCCGGTCAAAGCTATACTAGAACTGTTTTGCTCCAACACGGAGAGCTGAGAAGTGGTAAGGAAAATCACACCGCTGGTGGACAGACACTACAAGGAATGCAAGGTCCTACTTCTGCTGGTGTCCTAAATGTTCAGGTCCTCTCTCCTTTGCCATTCTAATTTCCATTCCTCTCAATTTCCTCACTCAATTCCCTCACTCTGTTTCACAGACAGTCTTGCCTTATGCTCCTTAGAAGCTGTCAGGCAAGACCTTTCTATAAACTTGCTTGCTCCCACGTGCATCCTTATATCCTAGCCTGAAGGTTCAAGGAACAAACCGTCTACGATTCGCCTTCAAATTTTCTACCTGTGCCTTTGGCCCTTGCTTCTCCCATCACCTTCCCTCCAGGAAACATCCCTGCATTCTCTTGCATCTTCACCTTCTCCTCAACTTCCCCTCAGCCTATGAACAAGCAGGCTTACAGCCCTCATCATCTAAATCCTAAATCCAAACCACACATAAGGCCACAGATAAAAATGTGTTGACCCTCCTGGTCTCTTCCAGCTACCATACAAATACTATCCTTCCTTTCATCAAACTTATAAAAATAAAAGGACTGGTTGATGCTACTGGCCAGTATTTTCCACTCTGCTTTCCCTCTAGTCACATCTCAGCTCACTGCAGCCTGGTTTCTGTCCCATCAACCTTCTGACCCCACCCTGGGTAAAGCTGCCAGCCAGGTGCTCAGTGCGGAATCCGACGGGCACGTTCCAGCCCTTATCCTTTCTGGCCTCCTCTTCTGCATTTGGCACTTCTGTCGCTCCTCCTTCCAGAACCTCCCCACTCTCTGGCTTCCATGGCTCCACACCCTCCTAGCTCCCCTTATAGCTCTCCCCCCGTTTTGTGTCTCCATCTGGGTACCTCTTATTCCACCTGCCCTTCAAAAGTTGATGTGACCCAGGTGTCTATCCTCATCTCTCTGCATTTCGCATCTAGACTCCCTTCCCAGGAGATTTCCTCCTTTCCCCACTTCTATGCTGATGACCCCCAAATCGTGATCCTCACCTCGATTCTTTCCTCTGAGCTACAGACTTGTCTATAGATAGAAGGTGAGCAAGTTCAAAGCTGCACTCATCCCTTTATACCCAAGTCCTGGGCATTTCACTGCCAGATTGCTCTCTGGATGTCTCCTCTATCCCTATGGCTGCTGTTCAACTTCAGACAGCATCATTAGCCTCCACCCGGACTCCCGGCCTCCAGTCTCGTCCCCGTGGGTTTACTCTCCTCCGAGGACAGATTCAGAAATCAGACTGCCTGAATTTGGATCCTGGTTCTGCCACTTACTAACTGTGTGACTTGGGCAATTAACTTAGCCTCTCTGCCCCTCTTTTTCTGCATCTGTCAAATAAGGATAAGAGTACTTATTTCATAGGCGTGTTGAGAGCATTAAATGAGTCAACATATGCAAAGCATTTAGAACAGTGTATTCTATCCCTTTGTATGGTTATCAGCAAGCTTACTAGATTGTATTATCATTTTCTGTTTAAGTCTTTCTCCTCTGCCAGTTCCATGGATGGAGGGACAGATCCTATTTCTCATTGTAGCTCTAGTATCCAGCCAAGCAGTGGCTGCTTAGGACTCAAGTGTGTGCCGGATAACTAAGGACTAACTAAGCAAGTAAACAGTGAATTGTTTTATGTCTTTATAAGTAGCCCGTCTTAGGATTCTGAATCATTGACTTACTCTGTCTGATTCTTATAGAAAAATATCTGGGACCAGGACTAGAAAAAAACTCAGCATTTCCCAGCAAAAGCGCTCATTCTGGTTTTGTTTGCTATGGTTTGGTTTGGGCTGGAAGAGCTTTCAGTCTATGTGTTCACAGGCTGAGGGGAAGTTGAAAAAAACTGCAGAAACAAGAGAACACAGACCTGTTTCCCTAAGTGGAGGGAGTGTGGAGGGTCAAGAGCACGGAGAGACATCTCATTCTCTAACCTTTAGGAAGGGAGGTGGGAAGTGGCTTGGGGGACAGATGAGCTTCTGTAGGGATCTTGCCTAATAGCTTCCATTGTCTCTGAGAAGTACCAGGCGGGTGTATTCGCTGAAATCAAGTGAGAGGCAGCAGTGAAGCAGGGAAACTAGGAAGAATGACGCACGTCTAAAACGGGAGAGAAGGGTGCCAAAGGCCAAGCACAGATTAGGGGAGGAGTAGGAGTGACCCTACCTCTGAAATCTCGGTCCCGGAGCGAATCCCTGGAAAGGGTCCTGCTGGTGTGAGGGACAGAGGGGCAGATCACTTTACAGTAGCAGCCCATGCCCACGGCAGGGACACACCAGGGTCCCGACTGTAGGGCTTGTACTTGGCTTGCCCAGGAAGGGGGCAGGGAGAGCTTGTTCTCTGCCTCTGCCAGCCTGAGAGTGAAAGGCACCGGGAGTGGCTGGTTTTGAGTTCTGCATTAGGGACCTGGCCTGGCTGCCAGCACCATGACGTTGCTCCTGGCCACCGCGGCCACTAAGGCTTAGCAGGCTTGCGGGTCACAGAGTCAGAGCCCAGGGCTGAGTTAAAAAAGACTAGGATTGCGCTTGCAGAGGTTAGAACTAATTCACACGTGAGACAAACTGGGTACGCATGACTGTTAGGACACCATTATGACCTGTCGTGTAAGTCCTCTGTTTTGTCTGTGCAGCTTTTTCTGCCTCTTTAGACTGTCCTCTGTGTATATTCCCCGCCGAGCCGCGGTAACCAAACCATTTCGCACAGCGCCCTCTAGTGGCCCGAGGGCTTCACTGTCCCTTTCTTTTGAAAACGTCTGAGCACTAAGCCTAGAGGACGCGGAACTTGGTCCCCTAGCATAGGGGTGAAGAAAAGGGACCAGCCCTGGGACCTCAGGGAGATGCCTGCCTAAAGTGATAGGTAAAGGCCAGCCTTCTTGTTACCTGAGAAAAACTGCCACCCCTGCCAATCAGAAGCCCCATGCGTTTGCAGTCTTGGTGGATTTGATTTACTTCTTCACGGGGAAGAGGCTGGCGGCTCGTCTGTAAATACATTTAAAAAATATTTGGCATTTGAACGATTCAAGACATTATTTCTAAGAGGAATAAAAAGCAACTGAAGCAATCAGTGCTCTTCTCTCCCTCTCAACCTCTCTCCCCCTGTAATTGAATACAGCTATTAATTGCTGAATTGGATTTCTTTCTGGGGAGGGGGTGTTATTGAAAATATTTGTTTTTATCCCAGTTCGTCCCACATTCCCAAAGACAAGATGAAGCTGAATGCAGACCGTCAGTGAATCTTGGCTCTGCAGTTGGTTACCCTGGGAGCTTGGTTCTTTAATAGCCGTATTTGGAGTTTGCTTTATTTATGTGGAAATTGCCCTCAGCGCTTCACTTTGTTTTGTCCATGTAAAAAATTCATTTCAAAGTCCAGGAAATGGCTCTGAAGTTGCACAAGGGCATAAACGGTCCAAGCTTTCTCTGGGCCATAGTATGGCCTGGGCAACTGGGGTGGGTCTGTTTGTCCTCATGTTCCCTGCTTGTGGAATTTGCCCTTTCTCACCCAAGACTTAATCCTCCAGGGTCAGGAAAGGCAAGCTCTCTGGAGCCTAGAGGCTGTTTCAGGTCACTTGGCATCTGAAAGTGGTCCCTTCCTGTGGGCCCAGGTATTCCAGTACCCTTTATTTTTTCTTTTTGCGGTACGCGGGCCTCTCGCTGTTGTGGCCTCTCCCGTTGCGGAGCACAGGCTCCAGTCGCGCAGGCTCAGCGGCCATGGCTCACGGGCCCAGCCTCTCCGCGGCATGTGGGATCTTCCCGGATCGGGGCACGGACCCGTGTCCCCTGCAGCGGCAGGCGGACTCTCAACCACTGCGCCACCAGGGAAGCCCTTCCAGTACCCTGTTGATGACACTGGGCTAGGGACTTCTGAGTCTGTGAGCACAAATGCTCCAACTTAGTCAAGTCTGTTGTGAAGCTTTAAGATAAAGAAAATACTATTCAAACTTTCCCACTACTAGATAATGGAGGACCAGGATGGGGAAAAGGCTAGCATTTCCTCATTGATCCTAAAATGTCATCCTGCTTGCCCCTGATGTTCTCATGAGGAAAGACTAAAACACGACAATATAATTTAGGGCTAAACCGTGAAAGCTGGAAAGAAGTCAAATATGGTTTGGTTTGGGGGACAAGAGGTCAGAGGTCAGAAAGGGTTCCTCAGGGGCAGCTGGGTTGTGGGCCTTGGTGGCTATCAAGGGTCTGGAGAGGTGGACTTTGCTTGGCTTTAGCCTGGTCTGGCCCAGCACCCTCCCTGCTCCTTTGTCCATTTTATTACCCCCTGGGCTCAACTGCTGTGACTAATTGGACATCTTGTAGGCATTCCGAAGAGAAAAGCACGGTCAGAAAAGCTAATGAAGCAAAGCCACAGGACAGCCTGCCTGGGCCCTGTGCTCGAGTCTAAGTCCCAGTCACTCCATAATCAAATGGGCATGTTAGTAACTAACCCCTTCTCAGGGATGTAATGTAGTTTCGTGTTTATTTATTTATTTATTTATTGCCTTTTTTGAGGGATAAGTCTTCATTTAAACAATTATAAAAGTAATGCAGGGCTTCCCTGGTGGCACAGTGGTTGAGAGTCCGCCTGCTGATGCAGGGGACACAGGTTCGTGCCCTGGTCCGGGAAGATCCCACATGCCGCGGAGCAGCTGGGCCCGTGAGCCATGGCCACTGAGCCTGCACATCCGGAGACTGTGCTCTGCAACGGGAGAGGCCACAACAGTGAGAGGCCTGCGTACCACAAAAAAAAAAAAAAAAAAAGTAATGCAGGGTTATTGGGAAAAACTCCTGAAAGTGATATGGAAATGCACTAAGTAAAAATGAAACGTTTCCCCGTCTCCAATCCTACTCCTAGGGATACCACCTGTTGGTAATTTAGTGGGAACTAGACACTTTTTCTATGCATATACATACATTTAAATGCATATTTAAAAAAATGTCATACTCTATAATGTTCTGCAATTTGCTTTGAACAATTTACGATGCATCCCGAACATCTTTCCATGTCAGTGTATTTGCACCTAGTCTTCTTTTTTTTTTAAATTTTATTTAGTTATTTTATTTCTTTTTGGCTGTGTTGGGTCTTAGTTGCAGCGCTAAGGATCTTTCGTTAAGTCTCCCGGGCTCTTCGTTGTGGCGCACGACTTCTCTCTAGCTGTGACTTGAGGGTTTTCTCTCTGTAGTTGTGGCTCGCAGGCCCTCTAGTTGAGACGTGTGAGCTCAGTAGTTGTGGCGTGCGGGCTTAGCTGCCCTCCAGCACATGGGATCTTAGTTCGCTGACCAGGGATTGAACCTGTGTCCTCTGCATTGTAAGGCGGATTCTTTACTACTGGACCACCAGGGAAGTCCCTGGACCTAGTCTTCTTAAAGATTACCCAGTATTTTGTTGTTTGTTGGTAGAGCAATTTGTTTAATCTCTTTTTTTGGGACATTTATGTTATTTTCAATTTTTGTTTATGATCATAAGGAATGCTGCAAATATCCCCACTCATTTATATCTTTACACACTTTTGTGAATATTTCTTTAAGACACATCACTATAAGTGGAATGGGTAGGTCAAAATGTATACATTTAAAATTTTGATAGATACAGACAAATTTCTGTCCAAAGGGCTGTATCCAATTCACATCCTTCCTAACTGCTCATGGGAGTTCTGATTCTGGGTTATACTGTATAGCATTAAAGCCAAGTTCTGAGCTGTTTTAATTACATGAATGTGGTCTGAAGTGTTGCAGGGGCCGGAAATCAATCAACAAACATGGATAAGGCACTCACTGTCTGCGTATTTCCTGGCCTCAAAAGTGTACAGTTTATTTAGCAAAAGAAGTTATGTATACGTGAAAACCGAGTCAATAAGTACATGATTTGAAAGAGCCTTTCAAAGGAGCTCTTTAGACTGTGAGTGTGAGAGAGATTCTCTGAAGGCTGCAGGCCCCTCTACGGGAGAAGCAAAGGCAAGCTTCAGGAGGAGATGTGGTGAAGAGTTGGATCTTGAAAAGGCCTAGGATTCCCATAGCTAGAGACAGAGAGGAGAGGACTGTTTTCCATGCTTAGGGAAAAGTTTGAGCGATCTTTGGATGTAGGAAAGTGAACGGTATTGAGGGGGCAATGGATAGAATTAAGGAATGGAGAAGCTCTTTCAGAGCCCATGCTTAAAACTACTGAAGAGCAGAGGGAAGATAAAAAGAGCTCATTCTATACATACTATTTTATAGCCTGCTTAATTTTTTCCATAATACAGTTTACACATCTTTCCATGTCACATATATTCCTATGCCATGTAGTATGGATGTACCATCCTTTAGCTTGTTCTGTATCAATGGGATTCTGTTGTTTTACCATGACAACTCAAGTTCTGATGAGCATCTCTGTTCACACGTCTTGGAGTACACAGAAGTTGGCTTTGGATTAGTGGGGAAGGGACGAACGCCTCCTCTTTCATTGGGCTTTCTTTGGTGGAGCCTGGGCTTTGAGGCATCTAGGTGTCCTCGAGGGACCTCTTGTGGGGGGGACTGGAATGGACTCTTCTGAGCCTTAAAACAGCCCTTGATGGAGCCCCAAGCCGAAGGTAAGTATGTTACGGCCTGTGAGCCAGAGGGCCTAGTCTCATGTTACTCCTAGTTTCCTGCTGTCTTCCCTTAGCTTTCAAATCTGGTTCAAATGTTCCTGGTTTTCACTGGCTCTGCTGTGTGGTACTAATGCGAGAGTGTTATATCCATGGTCTAGTCTGAATATTGAGAGAATGGAACACAGTCCTTCTAAACTAGGGTGGTGTGATGAGAAAAAACAGCAAGAAGTCACCCATGGATAAGAATTAGGGTGAAGGGGCTGGTCTGATTATTCCTTCCTGTGCCAAGATTCCCCTGCTGTCACTCCCCTCAGAGGATCTAGATTTTGCGTTTGTGGAGGATTGGGACAATTTCCTACTGACATGGACCATAGGGGCAGCAGTAACAACAGGGGGAAAGATTTGAGAAACACGGCAAAGAAAGAATCAATAAAACTTGACGTTAGAAATAAGGAGAGGGAAGGAGTCACAGATTATCTTGTGGTTTTGAGGCTAGGGAATTGGGAGAACAGTGGAGGGTGAAAAACAGGCACAGTGACCTTGGGAAGAATCACTGGCTTAAGGGAAGTGATTCAATTGTCATATCGAGTTTGAGGTCATCTTGCAAGTAGGTCATCAGAAAGTCACATTCCGCCCTTGTTACTTGGGAGACTGAAGTCCATTCACAAACAAACAAACAAACAAATACAAAACCCTATAAATCTTTAACATCCTCACCACAAACCAACACCACAACCTTCTCCTGGCCCTTCCCCCTTACTTCTAGTAGCTCTCTGTCCCTCTGCCCCTCCCCCAATAATTTCCTCCCTTCCTTATATTTCTAATTCAAAATATTCAGTCATTACCATTGCTCTTTGCCTAGTCTGGCAAGAATAACAACAGCTCCCTTTTGCAAAAGCTCTTCTGCACTCTAGGACTCTCGATGACCAGCTAGCCTGTCCTTCATACTCAACACTCCCGACTCGTCTCTAATGAGCTTTGCTGAGTCTTGCTGTCCTTGTGCGCGCTCTTCCTGAGAATGAATGAGCTTGTAGCTGAGGCTTCCTGCTTTAACTCTGGCGGCCTCTGAGAAGCTGCAGAAAGAACAGCAGATCACAACCTACCTTATCCTTCACCATCTCTATTCCTATCATGAGGCCTTTGCCTCGGACGTCTCCAATGATTTCAAATTCATCCCTCAGTTTAGCAAACTTCAGTAACATGTAGGTGCCAACTTCCTGGCTGTTTTCTTGTAGGTTTTCTTCTTTAATCACCTGTTGAGAGAAAGCCCCAAATGTCCTTGCATTAAAAAAAGTTTTAAAATGGACTGAGAAACATGGAGAAATAAATGTATGTGACCCTCTTTATAAAAACTTGACCAGACAAATGGAACCCAAAGTCTAGCATGGCCATAACTTGTCCTACAAAAAGATCTGCTGTAGGGAGAAAAAAAATTATTGGTAGAGGGGATGCTTCCCCCCCTATCCTCCTCATCTTCAGGGGTGGGTAAGAATTTAGGAAAAAATTAAAGAGACGTCTCAGTGTTGAGCTCTTTGTGGGCCCAGAGTCAGGGCACCTGAGATTTATATTCAATAAAAGGATTTTCACCTACTTCTACCCATAGCAGAGACCTGTGATTCCTGACCAAACACAAGCAGTATACTACATTTATAACCAGCTGATAATGACTGCATGACTCCAGGCAGAACCTCATGTTTTTAAGACCTACTTGTTCACCTAAATCCTCTCTATCTGCTAAATTGGTTGAGGTGACACAGGACTTAAAAAATGTAAGCTGGCAATGTCTACAGGATGAAATAAATGACACATCCTACCTATACTTTCTCATTTTGAGATTTAATCATATTTGAAGATACTTTTTAATTTGCAAGGGCAGCTTTTACTTATTTTTATTGAAAAATAGTTTTAAGATAATTTTTTTGAATAAGTGAATCACATGCCTTGTTCAAACATCAGAAAGTACAGAAGTGTAGAGTAGAATGAGCCTCACTGATCCCTGTTCCCCAGCCACCACGTTTCCTTCCCCACAAACAACCATTGTTATTAATTTCTTGGACATTCTTCCAGAAATACGTTACACTTTTAAGCAAACGCTATTATGCATATAAACAAGGGCATTTAAGAAATCTTTTCAACAGATGAGACCCCAGGCAAAATCAATGGCCTGGAGCTGAACCACAGCTGAATCACCTGGTTGGAATTGCATAGAACTCACTTGCTCTTTACTCTTTTAATTTATGAAAGTACAACAAAAATAAGGAAGCATATACAAGACAGGACCAAAATTAAACTGAAATCAAGGTTAGCCATTGGTAACTATCCATAAAATACCACTCAAATGACAGAGAAATTTCAGTGCTATCAGCTAGCTAGGGAAATTCTTATATTTTCCATGTGTGTGAGGTTTATCACATATTATTTCATATCCAATACTTGAAGCACTCACAGTAGATCTTAAAAAGGGGGAGGGGGCAAAATAATAACTGGAAATCTGACTTAAATTCATGGACTAGGAATTAACTTTTCACTTTAATCATGAAATGTGACAGAGTTCTGATAATGTGTGTGTAGTTTTGAAGTAGTCGTTTGGTGAAATGAGTGATGTTGATGCGGTTGCTGGAAAGTACCTCAAGCACTGATGATCCAATGGCGCAGGCCATGGGGTTCCCTCCGAAGGTATTGAAGTGAAGCAGGCGTTTAGCCAAAGACTTGGCAATCTCTGGAGGGGGTGGAGAATAAAAGTGGATAAAGGGTGACACATTCCTATCTATAATCTCCCATCATGCATTTGGATTATATTTGCCTTCATGTTGTATATGTATGTGTAATATATTTCATGGCGTCCAATTCATTCTTCACTCACCAGATAGTGGATATTATGGTTGGAATTGTGTCTCTTTCCTCCCCCACCCCAATTCATACGTTGAAGTCCTAACCCCCAATGTGACTGTAATTGAAGGCAGGGCCGTTAGGGAGGTAATTAAGGTCATAAGGGTGGGGCCCTATTCCAATAGGATTGGTATTCTCCTAAGAAGAAGAGACATCAGAGCCCTTTCTAGCTGTGGAAAAGGACATGTGAGGACACAGCAAGAAGGTGTTCATCTGCAAGAGAGATCTCACCCAAAACCAACCCTGCTCATACTTTGATCTTGGATTTCAGCCTCTAGAACTGTGAGAGAATAAGCCAAGCTGACTAATACAGTGGATAAGGAAAAATTGCTTATTTATTCAATGAGAAGTTTAATAATAAAAATCTTTAATGTGTTGTATGAATTGAAAAGTACTTTAAAACTTGATTTATGGGAACTTATGTGGAACCTTCATTAGCTAAGCCTGTTTTCTATATTCCACTCTTGGGACTAAGAAGGAAATATTTAAAAAAGAATCTCATATCCAGGATTTCATAATATAATTTCAAGATTGTTTCAGGGTTAGTATATATTCGGTTCATTATACTTCACCTTCTACGTCCACATTTTAGTACCTTTCTTCATTCAATAAAAACACTGAGATATTACAAGGCATTTATCCTTTGGAGCCTCTCAAGTATGCTTACTATTGGTTGGAAAAACAAATGAAATAATTTTAAGATTTTCAACACTAAATGGTTCATAAAATTCTATTCTGTAAAACCTCACTAAAATGGGAAATACAGTTAATTCTAATGTTCATTTTATAGACTGTTATAGCTAAATGAGATTGTATTGTCTTTAGCTGTTTTGTTGATGATCAACAGAGAAAACTATCACTTGGACCTTGAGTCTATAGCTTATTGGTGTGGCAAGACTAGGTCAGGGTGTCCTTCAAGAGTATGATTCCCTTGGAAACTTTAGCACTGGCTTCAGGTTGTTTAGCAAGGATCTCTTGTGTCGGTTTTGTTTTTGTGGCACGTTTGCCTAGACCTTGTCAGTAGAGTAGAACCCTGCATTTCATTGTGGGTCTGGGAGAATTAGTCTTCTCTACAGCAAGAGCAAAAAGGGCTGGTTTTCTTCCGTCTCTTCCACCATCTGGGAGTCAGTTTCCCTTTTTCATTGCTTGGGAATCCCATCACTGTCTCTAGCCCACACAAGTTCCAATACACGCTTTCTACCATTGCTGATGCAGGAGACCCAGAAGCAGACACAGACTGCCTGTAGTTCCTACCTGGAGTTGTCACAACTGCTGCCATGGGAAAGCCATTCCCAATCCCTTTAGCCATGGTGACAATATCCGGCAGGACACCATGCGTTTGGAAGCCCCAGAAGTGAGAACCCAACCTTCCAAATCCTGTCTGCACCTGTGAAAACAAGTCCCAAATAATTGGAAACCAGTCCCAAATCATTGGAAAACTTTCAAAGAAATGTCGTTTTTTTCTTGACTCTCTGGTCTCTTCTCTTTCCTCCTCTTCCATCTCCTCCTCCTTCCTAACATCATCATCATCATCAGTCATCGTCATCACCATCCTCATACTATTATGGAGAAAGCACTTATTCTGTGCCTGACCTTTTAGGCACCAAAAGCCAGTTAGTAGCGTTGTGTGATTCTAGACATGTTTTTTAACTCCTCTGAATCCATGTTAACTCTGTTGAGTGGAAACAATAACAATACATCACAGGGCTGCTGTGAGGGTCATATAAGTAATGCATGTGAAAAAGGTGATTGTGATTAGCAATCCTTGATAAGGATCTCCTGTATGTAAGGCTGCGTCTGCCCCAGGCTGGATGAAGCAGGAGTTACAGTAGGCAAATTGACGCTGGGGTGCCCACCACCCAGCCCAGAAAGGCTGGTCGTCCTCTTCCCTGTGATTTCTTTTTCCTCCTGAGAATTAGTCATGAGGAGGACCCAGCTGAGTCAGTTAAGTCAGGATGGAACTAAGTTGAACCTAGTTGTTTTGTGCATGCTCTTTCCTCTTTCTAGAAAGCCCTCTCCCCGCTTCTTCATCTCACTAATTCCTCTTCTCCTTCTAAACACAGTTTCATCATTATTCGGGATAGGAAGATTCTCCTGAGCCACACTAGGGCCCCCACTCAAGGCATCTAAGCTGCCATCAGAATCTCTCACCTTGGACTATTATCACCAGCATACACGTATCTTATTTTTCTCTTTATCCACAATACCTAGCAGAGTGCCTGATAAAAGTAGACACTTAGTGTTTGTAGAATGGATAAAAAAGTGGCGGAAGTGCCTAAGTGAATAAAGCCACACAAACATTTCCATGCAAGTTTTCGCCAGAGCATTTTTGGTGAAGGTTCCTTGATCTCCTTCTGGTTCTCAGTCTCCTGGGCTGTCTGACTATCTCTCTTTCTACACATACACACATTGCAGGTCTGGGGTAGAGGTGTGGGCACTTGAAGCCGATTCTGAAATGCACTTGAAAGAGCAAGGCTCCTTCTCAGGCTTCCTGATTATTTTCTTGCTCTCTCCAGGGTGCTGCTGCAAAGGCGGATGTTGGGGGTTACAATTAGACGAGCGTGAACAACATAGGAGAAGAGCTGAGACGTGAGAGTCAGACAGACGTGGGCTCGAATCCTGGGTCTCCGACTTCCTAGTTACGGGCCTCTGGACAAGCTGACAAATTTTCCCAAATGAGATAACGTAGGAAGAGTTCATGGCAAGTCCATCCATTTTGCCTTTCTGCCTATCTTAATTTTTTACTTCATCTATCAAAGTACCATCAATAAATGGTGAAAGATCAGATTGCTTGGACAACACGTGAAACTATGTAGGACCATAAACCATGTTTAGCCACCTAAGAAGTATCTGTTCCATAGAATCTTTTAGTCGAACAGAGATGATTCATTCTAAGGTTCATAAACTCAGATGTCTTCAGGGATGAGGAGCATATCATCTTGAGAGAAGCAGGCTGAGTCTACATCAATGAGTGGGGATGGAACTACGGGCGTGCACACCCTGCCTAAAAGCAGTGAATTTAAAATTTAAACCCAGCCCATGCCAGACAAGCAAAGACTGAGTGCCCATTGTGGTCCCAGCAGTGGCCTATTTTTATTCAAATTCCATATTCCTCAGAGAAAGCCAAGGTTAGCTAATTAAGAAGACATGTAAGATCACTGAATGGCAGCACTGGCTCCACACTCAGGATTTTCTTCTGCTACCTCATTTTCTGCTATCTTTGTCTTTCTACACTACACTGCTGTTCTGTCATTTTTTTTTTTTTTTTTTTTTTATACAGCAGGTTCTTATTAGTCATCAATTTTATACACCTCAGTGCATACATGTCAATCCCAATCGCTCAGTTCAGCACACCACCACTCCCACACCCCGCCGCTTTCCCCGCTTGGTGTCCATACATTTGCTCTCTACATCTGTGTCTCAATTTCTGCCCTGAAAACTGGTTCATCTGTACCATTTTTCTAGGTTCCACATATGCGTTAATTTAGGTTCCACATAATGCGTTAACGATATTTGTTCTTCTCTTTCTGACTTACTTCACTCTGTATGACAGTCTCTAGATGCATCCACGTCTCAACAAATGACCCAATTTTGTTTCTTTTTATGGCTGAGTAATATTCCATTGTATATATGTACCACATCTTCTTTATCCATTCATCTGTTGATGGGCATTTAGGTTGCTTCCATGACCTGGCTATTGTAAACAGTGCTGCAATGAACACTGGGGTGCATGTGTCTTTTTGAACTATGGTTTTCTCTGGGTATATGTCCAGTAGTGGGATTGCTGGATCATATGGTAATTCTATTTTCAGTTTTTTAAGGAACCTCCATACTGTTCTCCATAGTGGCTGTATCAATTTACATTCTCACCAACAGTGCAAGAGAGCTCCCTTTTCTCCACACCCTTTCCAGCATTTGTTGTTGGTAGATTTTCTGATGATGCCCATTCTAACTGGTGTGAGGTGATACCTCATTGTAGTTTTGATTTGCATTTCTCTAATTAGTGATGTGGAGCAGCTTTTCATGTACTTCTTGGCCACCTGTATGTATTCTTTGGAGAAATGTCTGTTTAGGTCTTCTGCCCATTTTTGGATTGGGTTGTTTGTTTTTTTTGATATTGAGCTGCATGAGCTGTTTATATATTTTGGAGATTAATCCTTTGTCCGTTGATTCATTTGCAAATATTTTCTCCCATTCTGAGGGTTGTCTTTTCATCTTGCTTATGGTTTCCTTTTCTGTGCAAAAGCTTTGAAGTTTCATTAGGTCCCATTTGTTTACTTTTGTTTTTATTTCCATTCCTCTCGTCGGTGGATCAAAAAGATCTTGCTGTGATTTATGTCAAAGAGTGTTCTTCCTATGTTTTCCTCTAAGAGTTATATAGTGTCTGGTCTTACATTTAGGTCTCTAATCCATTTTGAATTTATTTTTGTGTATGATGTTAGGGAGTGTTCTAATTTCATTCTTTTACATGTAGCTGTCCAGCTTTCCCATCACCACTTATTGAAGAGACTGTCTTTTCTCCATTGTATATCCTTGCCTCCTTTGTCATAGATTAGTTGACCATAGGTGCGTGCGTTTATCTCTGGGCTTTCTATCCTGTTCCATTGATCTATGTTTCCGTTTTTGTGTCAGTACCATATTGTCTTGATTACTGTAGCTTTATAGTATAGTGTGAAGTCAGGGAGTCTGATTCCTCCAGCTCCGTTTTTTTTCCCTCAAGCCTGCTTTGGCTATTCGGGGTCTTTTGTGTCTCCATACAAATTTTAAGATTTTTTGTTCTACTTCCGTAAAAAATGCCATTGGTAATTTGATAGTGATTGCATTGAATCTGTAGATTGCTTTGGGGAGTAGAGTCATTTTCACAATTGATTCTTCCAATCCAAGAACATGGTATATCTAGGCATCTGTTGGCATCATCTTTAATTTCTTTCATCAGTGTCTTATAGTTTTCTGTATACAGGTCTTTTGTCTCCCTAGGTAGGTTTATTCCTAGGTATTTTATTCTTTTTTGCAATGGTAAATGGGAGTGTGTCCTTAATTTCTCTTTCAGATTTTTCATCATTAGTGTATAGGAATGCAAGAGATTTCTGTGCATTAATTTTGTATCCTGCAACTTTACCAAATTTATTGATTAGCTCTAGTAGTTTTCTGGTGGCATCTTTAGGATTCTTTATGTGTAGTATCATGTCATCTGCAAACACTGACAGTTTTACTTCTTCTTTTCCAATTTGTATTCCTTTTATTTCTTTTTCTTCTCTGATTGCCGTGGCTAGGACTTCCAAAACTACGTTGAATAACAGTGGTGAGAGTGGGCATCCTTGTCTTGCTCCTGATCTTAGAGGAAATGCTTTCAGTTTTTCACCATTGAGAATGATGTTTGCT
>RJWK010028091.1:0-26038 GCA_004363435.1 Platanista minor | reverse complement strand
CAGGTCTCCCTCTAGATAATCTCTATTTCTGTCAAGCTGTCAAGCCTCATCACTCAAGCTTAAAATCCCACAATTATCTTCATTTCTTTCTTCTCCCTCATATCCATTAACCAAATACTGTCTATTTTCCTTAATAGTGACCTCTCAGGTCTCTTCCTGCCTTCATACTCCCAGTGGACAAACCTAATACAGGAAATTATCACCTCGTATGTGAGCTATAATATTTAAATTTCCCTACCTGCCTCCATTGTGTCCTGTGCCAAATTAGTTTTCCCAAGACACTGTTTGTGCCTCATCCTCACCAGATCAAAATCCCTGATGGCTGACCATTGCCTACAGGATAAAATCCGAAATGTTCAGCATGACGTATGAGATTCTTCATGATCTGAAGCCTTCTTACCTTTCCAAATTTGACCACTGTGTGTTTCTATCTCTTCACTTTAATAGTATTTGACCAAGGAACATATTTTTAAACAAAAAGTACTGATTTTTAAAATTAAATCAAGAGATATAATGTATGCTTGACTTAAAAGGTACAGCAATTAAAAATCCAAAAAAAAAAGTTGCAACATTTTTATAACTACAATGTTAAAATAACCAATTCTAAAAATAAATGTCATGTAGAAAACATTTATTATGTACCAGATAATTGTCCTATTAGAATTGTCCATATAAATATTACAGAAACATTACAAGGTAGGTGTTACAGTTCCATTTACACATGGGAAAACTGAAGTCCTGAAGCAATGAGAAATATATTGAAAAACATTCAGCCAATAAATGCAGTGAATATTCACAGGCCAGTAAGTCAACTCTTAAATAAGGAGCATATTTTCTTAAAGGCAGATTATCACAAAAGTATAGCAACTACATAATAAATGTAGAAGTTTTTATGTGATATGTGCTTTAAATGTATTGTAAAAGGAACAATATTGCTAGCATCAATTTCCCAACGGAACCTTAGTACGTCTGATAGACTATCAATGTTCTACGCACAATCCACACCCTCAGGCCCCACTCTCCAGGAATTATATTCCAGTCGGTCTCGCATGGAATTCAGTACCATGCTTTTTTTTTTTTTTTTTTTTTTTTGTGGTACGCGGGCCTCTCACTGTCGTGGCCTCTCCCGTTGCGGAGCACAGGCTCCGGACGCGCAGGCTCAGCGGCCATGGCTCAAGGGCCCAGCCGCTCCGCGGCACGTGGGATCTTCCCGGACCGGGGCACGAACCCACGTCCCCTGCATCGGCAGGCGGACTCTCAACCACTGCGCCACCAGGGAAGCCCTGGGTCCTGTTTCTTTTAGTTCTGCCACCCTCTTCTTGCATGACTTTGAATAATTATTTTATTGACCCTCCGCTGTAACATCTCTAAGTGAAGGAGGATAAAGTAAATGATCTGAATTTTCAGCACATATCCCACTCACCAATGTGCTGTCCAGGAAAACCAAAAAGGCATATCTCACACACTCAGAATGTTCAACTGGCAGCAGCTGAAGTAGTACTACTTCAGATAGTAGCCTGAAGTTCTATGGTGGGAAAGATTCTGTGGTGTTCAACCTTACTGAAATTATCCCTCTAGTTCCAACTCAAAGTCTCCATAAATACTTTCTCATCACCCACTTCCACATCCCAAATTTTATACTTCTAACAAGTAATTACTTCATTCTGCCTTTTAACACGGTAGTAGTTCATCTGCTTCTCTCTTCCTCAGAAGAAAGGTCACTGAATTGTTGTGGGGATGTAGTGAAATAACACATCTAAAATACCTAGCACTCAGTAGAAATACAATTATTATTTATTTCTATCTTATTAGGCTTTCAAATTCTAGACATCTAGGGTGAAAGTTATTAAACATTGGTGATGGGTGCAATAGACAAAAATGCATGAGATGAAGCTGGGACTCAGCACCATGGACAGCTCAGAAGGCTTTACAGAATTCCTGCAGCAGTTCTGACACAACCTACAATATTTTTCCAGCCCCACCTCTCTGTAAGAATAAGCTAAGGGCTCTCTGCCTTACAATTATGGGATCTCTCAGTCTCCAAGAGAGACATCCTTGTCTATTCAAGACCTTTAACGTACGTCATTGTCTAACCATCTCTCTCATTGCAGAATAACAATGAAGAGTCCAGGCACTGGGTCAGACTACTTGATTTTGAATCATGGCTCCCCCACTTACTAGCTGTGTGATAAAAGACCGTTTGGGGGTATCTTAGTATCTCAGTTACCTCCTCTGTTAGATAAGAGTAATTATTGTGCCTAATTCATAGAATTCTAGTGAAGACAAAAGGATATAATCTACACATAGTATAGCTTAGAATAGCCTAGCGCATAGCAAATTCTCAGTAAACATTAGCTTTAGCTGCCACCATGAGGCCACCAATCTGTTTCTATCCTAGCCCTGCCATAGACTCATGTGACCTCAAGAAAGGCCTTTACTTCCTCAACTGCAAACAAAAGAGTTGAACCAGAGCAGATCTTCCCAAAGTGGAATCCACAAAACCTGAAATTTTCTTTCTTGTGTCCCAATAATTTTTTTTTCCTATTTAACTTCTTTCCTTTATTCAGTCACCCTTGGGTGTGGTCAGCAGTCAGACTTGCGAGGGTCTGGGGATCCTGGGCACCATAACACCAGACTTTCAGTTCAGGCCTCCTGACTTCAGCATCATGAATTTTGGATGACTCAAAAAAACAACAACAACAACAAAAAAAAGCATGACATTCTCAGCATTCCTCTGACCAGGTCTTACGAGATTTCCTCAGGCCTAACTGCAACCTTGACACTAACTGCTGAGGAAGAGGCCCTCAGAAAAGGGGAAGAGGCATGAGACACCAGTATTTCCAGGCCATTGCTCTGCTCTCTGCAATCCATCAAGATCTTCCTTGATCCCTCTAGTCATTCATTTCAATAACCCTAGATTGTCGCTTCACGTGTTTGGAGGGCCTCCATATTTCAGTTTTTTATTGCACCTTTCTTACTGAGAGTTCCTAAAACAAAGCCACGTAGCTCTGAGTCCCTGTGTACAGGCCTGCTTATGTTTTCCCTTTAATCTCCAGCATCTTTGCCCAAGTGCTTTAAAAGTGTTATAAACCCAAACAGCTTCCTGGCTCACTGTAACTTCTAACATGAGATCATGGCTTTAAATCTCAAAATCACAGTATACCTGGTTATTAATAGCAGCGGATTTCAGCTCAACACAATGCTCTGGTAGACTGCCAGCAATCCAAGTTTAACATCCTCCAGGGTGTGAAATTAAAAGGAAAAAAATCCTAAAAGCCTAAGAGTTTCTATTCATTTGAACTAGAGTTTTAACTCCTTCTCTATACCTTCCATTAGCTGTAAGATCACTGTTTATGGTTCAGGATCAATTTTTTGAGTGCTCCTAGAGCAAACGACTATGTCTCATTCTTCTTTGTAGCCTTAGTGATTACTATCTAATAATTTCCTGCAGGAGATTTTATTATTGTTCAATAATACCCACTTCCTCCTCTTTACTCTCATAGAAGGAACATGTTTCACTGATGTTGGGCTTGGCCATGTGTCTTGCTTTGGCCAATAGGAGTCTAACAAATGTAATGCAGCCAAGGCAGGAAATGTGCTCATGCAGTTGGATCTGCTGTCTTGGACCTCTGCCATAACCATGAGAACAAAATTTCTGGGCTAGCTCACTGGTCCCAGAAGCAGTATAAGAAATACAGTGAGCAGAACTCAATGGCTCCTACTGAGGCCAGCCTATATCAGCCAACCCCCAGCCAACCCAACTCATGAGCTAAATAAATACATGTTTTTGTATGCCACTGAGATTTTAAAGGTATTTGTTACACAGCACATTGTACAACAGAAAACCTTTATTAAGGTCTCAGTTAGTGAATAAACGAACAAGCATTAAGACTGCAAAATTGTCATACACCCTGTAGAGAAACAAGAGAGAAACTAGGTCGTCCATCACTAGGGAATTGTTCCAAAACCTGTTTCTCCTCCAGCTGTGGAGGGTGACATAAGAGTATCACAGCCACACCTGAAAAGTTAGTAAACATAACCCATAACTTGTTATTACTTAACACAAGGTTAAATAAAGGGACAAAGTTTTCCAAATGTGTTATATATTCTCTTTCCTTTACCAATCTTGTCTCCATTCCATGAAAAAAGAAAATTACCCCCTTTGAGAAGGGCAGAACTGTCCTGAAGTCATGCTGTGCTAGGGGAAAAACTCAATCTGTGCTGTAATAAAACTCTTCAGAATATATAAGAATAGAGAATTCCCAATAAGCATATAATTGAACCTGTTTTTACTACTGTGGTAAAACTGCACTGAAAATTAAAAATTCATTACCTAGTGTACTTTACAGAAGCTGTGTTTCAGCTCCTTGGAAAAGGTTCCCAATCCACAAGGTGTAGCAAACAGAATAACTCAAAAATTACCAAACCAGGTCAGATCCCTAGTACCCTTCAGCACAGAGTTCTCTGACATTTGAAAAAACAAAGTTGTCCTTGATGAACAGTTAGGTTGCAAGCAAAAGACCCCTGGTTGCCCTTAATAAATCATCCTGGATCTGTCATTCAAGTAAGCTTCCTATAGAAGTATCTGGTACCAGACTTCTCCTATGCCACAAATAACCACTTAAAAAAAAAAAAAACTGAGGAAGCCACTTTTCTCAAACATTGGACAATAGGCAGTGTAAGAACTGCAACCCCTAAGAGACAGGAAACACGTGAGCTGAGCTGCAAAATCACCCCAGCAATATGCCTAGGGACAATTTCCTAATGAAGATGCAATGAGCTGAAGTCTAAGCAGAGCATGGTTGCGCTGCTGAGAGGAAGTGGCCAAGATCAAAGTTTAGGACAGCTTTTCGAAACAGCTGGAAACTGTGAGGCAGAGCACTGGAGAGGGAAAAACTATAACAGAGAGGCACCACAGAAGTTCATGCTGGGGTTCCCCAAAAGTCCTAGTTCAAAGGATGAGCTCACATGCACAGGATGAGACTGTGCTTGGCAGAGACTGGCTACTATGAGCTTGAGAATGAAAAAGAGATACTAGAGATCAAGTAGTAGGACATTGGAAGTCCAGCCCAGTCTGGGTAGAAAAACCTATTAACAACCCATTAACTGTCTAGGTAGCAAGCTGACATACCAAAAAGTTTTCCTCTTATGAGTAAGGACTATGTCTACCCTAGATCCACCCAACAAAGCCTTCAACCAAGCCCTGACTATATCATCCACAGAGGAAAGTTCAGAACCTGAGTCCCACCAAATTAGAGGGGCTTGTGAACTACCTCAGGCTTTTCACAAATATGGCAAAACAAAATATAAAACCAAATCTCCACAATTACTAGGTAATCATCCAGTAATTGAACTGCCTACTAAATAAAAATAAACCATCTTCAGGGGAAGAGTACAGAATCCAGAATCTATAAAATATCATCAATAAACAGTACACAATAAAATATTTTTTTAAAAACAACAGAAAAATGTAGCCATAGTGAAAAAAATCAGTCATGATAAACTGACACCCAGGTGTTTACACAATAGAAATAGACACTTATTTTCACACAAAAACCTATACACAAATGCTCAATGCAGCTCTATTTATAATCACCAAAAACTGGAAATAATTCAAATGTCCTTCAATGGGGGAACGGATAAACAAATTTTTGCACATCCATCCAATGGAATGCCATTCAGCAATCAAAAGAAATGAATTATTGGATATTTACGACAATAAGGATGACTCTCAAAGGCATTATGCTGAGAGAAAGAAACCAGTCTCAAAAAGTTTTATACTGCATGGCTCCATTTACATTACATTTGGAAAAAGGCAAAATCATAGCTACAGGGACAGCAGTTGCCAAAGTTTAGGGATGGGGGAAGTTTTGACTACAAAGGGGCAGCACAAGGAAATTTTCTGGATTTTCTATATCCTATATATAGATTTGTGAGGGTGGTCACACAAATCTACATATGCGTTAAAACTCATAGTACTGTATTCCAAAAGTGAAAATGTTACTGTACATTATTTTTTAAATAAAGCTTAAAGTCTGAAAGGCAAAAGGATATAAAGGGAATATTATAAACATCTTTACTCTAATAAATTCAATAAAGAAAAAGCATTATATATCTGAACTGACCAAAAAAAAATGGGCAAAGGTTATAAATAGAGAATTCACAGAGAAGGAAACACAAATTACTCTTAAACATATGAAGATATGCTCAACCCCAGTTTTTTACTCACTGGATTGACAAAGATCAAAGAGTTTGAGAATGTATCATGTTGGTAAGGATTTGAGGTCAACATTGCTGGTGGAAGGTAAATTGGTATAACCTTAATGGAGGGAAAATTGGCAAGATCTATCAAAATGTATTAAAAGTGCTTATGTCATTTCACCCAGCAATTCCACATCCAGAAATTTATCCTACAGATATACCTGCACATGTGTCAAATGACTTATGAAGCAAATTACCTATTGAAGCCTTGCTTTGATTAGCAAAAGTAGAGGAAAACCTAAATGTCCATAAACACCAGATTGGTTAAATAAAGTATGATTAACTACATACAATGGAATACTATGCAGTCGTTGCAATGAAAGAAAGCTCTCAACTTCAAAAACAAAATATTATTATGTGAACATTAAGTGAAAAATACAAGGTAAAAAACGCTCTGAGGTAAACTCCTGTCTATGTAGAAAAAAGATCCAGACATGGTATAAAATGTGTTTACAAAGATACATAAGAAACTGGCTAAATTCTTTACCTCTGGAGAGGGGACCTGAATGGCTAGAGAATTGGGGAGGGGTGTGGAGTGTGGGAAGAGGAAAATGTCTTACTCTACATTTTTAGATTTCCTTCCCATTTAGGTCACCACAGAGCACTGAGTAGAGTTCCCTGTGCTACACAGTAGGTTCTCATTAGTTATCTATTTTATACATAGTAGTGTGTACATGTCAATCCCAATCTCGCAATTTGTCCCCTCCTCCCCCCCTTTCCCCCTTGGGAACCATAAGGTTGTTCTCTACATCTGTGACTCTATTTCTGCTCTGCAAATAAGTTCATCGGTACCATTTTACACAGATTATTTGAAATCAACCCTCTAACTAAAAAGTGTTCGTTGTGCCACCATGATCAGTCCCACAGGACAGAAGCCAAGGTCAGCTTGATCCTACCAACGACACCTTTCCTCAGAAAGTTGGCTAGATCACCACGACTCAAAGCCAAGTAAAACATAACCAAGTACAAAAGAATCTATGTCAAAGATACACAGGCACTGGACTTTTTCTTATCCACAGAATTTGGTATTCCACAAAGGCTTATTTTCCCATTTTTTTAAATTAACCTGTGGAATGTTAATCGTACTTTCTGACAGACATAACAGCTATCTGCAGGGTCTAAGATAAGAGATTTTATAAATTTTTCCCCAAAACCTCTACCTTTGGCATTTGCTGATCTTAAAATTCTTAAAATCATAATAGCAGCAATGGTAATAATAATGGCTAAAATTTACTGAGCACTTATCACGTGTTTAGTATAGGTGTTAGGTGCTTTGCTATGCCCTTTCCATTAATCATTTCAATTTCGGCTTCAGTTATAATTCTTTGAAGTCATGAAGCATTGCACGTGGGTTACAGATCAGAAAGAAGATAAACACACATACACACATGGGCACACACACAAACGCAACCCTTTTTAATATGAGGAAACCGAGACTCAAAGAAGTCAACTTGCATAAGACAATCTCTTTAGTGGTATAGGTCCAAGATCTCCAGCTTCAGACATGGGCAGCCAGACTCCAAAGCTCATGCTCCACCTGTAACTGCAGAATTTTTGCACAGGAGACTCTTGAGGCCTTGCAGTTAAATCTCCCAATCACTACAGGACCCACTCTACAACACCCTTGACAAGGAGCCTCAGCTGAGTGACAGGGAGCTCACGGTCTCCTGAGACATCCCACTCTATCATAAGACATACCTAATGCTTAAAAAAGCACTTCTTTCCACAGAACTCAAATCATCTGCTTCCCTGACCCTCCCTTTGTCTCTGCTCTGTAGGGACACCCCATGGGTGTTTCTTCCCTTCATCACAGGACAGCCCTTCCAGTCTGGGGAGTCAGCTCTCCTGCCTTCCCTCATCTCTCTCCTCTTCCGGCTGGGTCCTTAGACTCATTCTGTGTGAAGGCTCTAAGATTCCTCAACAGCCAAAAGGCACCCCCTTTCAATACTTCTTTGGTTTTTTATTTTATAAATCAATCTTATGAGGTGGAATTTACATACAATAGAAAGCACAGATTTTAAGTATTACAATTTCATGGATTTTGACAAAATGTACACACCTATGAAATCCACACCCCTATTAAAATACAAACTGTCTCCTCAGAAAGTCCTCTGGTCTCCTCTCCCAGGGAATTCTGATCCCACCCTCACCCTAGGGAAACACTGAGCTGATTCCTATCACCATAAATTAGTTTTACCTATAACCACAGTAAGTATTCTTTTGGACCTGGCTTCTTTAACTCAGCTTGATGTTTTGGGGATTCATCATGTTGTAAATTATAGTAATACATAATATTTTTATTGCTGGGTGGTATGCCACAGCAAGAATATACTGTAGTTTGTTTATCCATTCTCCTATTGATAAACATTTGATTATTTCCAGTTTGGGGTTATTTTGAATGAATAAAGTTTCCATGAACATTCTTACGCAAGTTTTCGCTTGGATGTTATGTTTTTATTCCTCTTGAGTAAACACCCAGGAGTGGAATAACTGAGTTC
Organism: Platanista minor; assembly: GCA_004363435.1. Taxonomy (NCBI): domain Eukaryota; kingdom Metazoa; phylum Chordata; class Mammalia; order Artiodactyla; family Platanistidae; genus Platanista; species Platanista minor. The sequence goes on along the minus strand of RJWK010028091.1, from coordinate 17,279 downwards.
ATGAGGTAGGCATATATTTAATTTTCAGGGAAATGCAATTAAAACTACAGAGAGATATCATTTCATACCCAGTAAAATAGGTATAATTAAAAAGATTGATGACCCTGAGTATTGGCGAGCATGTGAAACAAAACTCCTCTTAAAGGGAGACTCTCTACAAAGTTCATATACAACTCGTGCTGTTGGTTGAGCAGCTCCAGGCACAATTACCTCCTCTGTTCTGGGCCCTCAGCAACCATTCATTAATCTATCTGGACTTTGTCCTGGCTCCTACTGACCTAGCCATCAGCTGACATTCCGAAGACCTTTCCACATTTACTATTGTTAACCTTATTCCCTCAAACCTCTTGTGTGCAAATAATTTTTCTAATCCAGATGCTGAATGTGATTTTCCAACTTTAATAAACTTTGTAATAAATCACACGTGTCCCCATTATAAAGGGGAAATCACTGTTTACCTACAAAGCAATTAAAGAAAGCACATTAGAGAAACTTAAATTAAAATGTTTATAAAATATCTATAAAACGAGGTCTGTAAAGCAAAACCAAACCAAAAAAACTGAAAAATTAGAAAAGAAGAATGCAAGAGACTGGGATTAAAAAATACGTTAACTATATTTTAGTTTAGAAAACATTCCCTAGACACGATCTCATTTAATATCAAAAGCACTCTGTCAGTTTGTACCGCTCTTATTCTGTAAATGAGAAGACAAGTTCAAAGAGGATAAGTGCTCAAGATCACACGACTAATAAGATAGCCAGTCATGACCTAAAACCAAGTTCATGACTGCAAGTTGTGTGATTTTTCGGCTATATCGGCACATCTCACCCCGATTGCTTTAAATATCCCGTGAGTAACCTGAACCCATTTGCCCAACCTGCAATCGACATACTGAGGATGACCTTTGGCCCCCATTTTAGAAGCCTTGATGGTTAGAGTTATAATATGACACGTGTTTTGAAGCACTTTGATTAGCATTTCCTTTATCCTTTTGTCTGAGTTCTCTAGTAGCCTGCCAAGGAGCCAAGAACACTGACAGAAGAGCCTAGAGACTTGCTTCTGATCCTGCCTCGGGCAATGACAAGCTCTAGGACCCTGTGTAGAGATGACATGGTGAGGGAAAAGAACTTGGGCTTTGGAGCCAAAAGAGACCTGGCTTCAAGCCAGCTACTAAATGTGTGGTCTTGATGACATTATTCCACCTCTCTGAGCCTTAGTTTCCCCATTTGTAAAACGGGATAGCAATACCTGTCTTGCAAAGTTATTGTGAAGATTAAATGAGGTGACGTGTAAAGGGTCTACAATAATAGGTGCTCAAAGAATGGCATTTACATCACCATCATCATCATCATCATCATCATCATTTACTCCTGTCTAAAGGTGGGACTAAATGAGCTTTAAGCTCATGACCAGCTTTATTTTATATTCTTTTAGCCTATTTATAACCACATGTTTGTATGTATAACAGAAAGTTAGTTGTTTGGAAATTCCTTTGACTCAGGTTCCAGATAACTGAACGGTTACCATCTCACTCTCTGGAATGTTCACATAGAAGTGTTTTCTTGACTCATCCATGTATTTATCCATTATTGCCAGCCTACTATATGCCCAACACCATATTAGGCAAGGAATGGGCACCTAATGAACCTGACAATTATCTGTTTACAGAAATATGTGTATTTTTCCCTGCAGGGGGCACTAAGAAGCCAGTGCAGATCCTTCCTAAATGCAGTATTACTCTTCTAAGGTCTGTATATGTTTATCCACTTCTGACAATCACCATTCAGCTAGAAGGATTCAACAGAGAAGCTCCTTGTTGTTCCAGACATTGGATGTTTTGTGAAAAGGAATTTTTAAAAACAGGCATTAATTTGACAAAACTGCCTATTTGTTCAGATTAGACGCTGCTCATAATAGGACCCATAAATGCAGAATTAATGAAATTGAAGTTGGATGCCAAGGGCAATACCAGTCCTAAACACAAAGCAACACAAAATTCAGAAGCGCGTTATTTCTCTTCCAGGGGACCACAGGTGTGCCTTGCTCTCTGCACAAAGAGGACACCCTGAACAATTGTGTGCAAATTGATTGCTTCTTAAATGAAAGTCCACTTCAGACATAACTAAGGAGGTTAGCTCTTTAAAAGAAAACTAAAACAAATGCTTTTGCAAAGCTAAAAATCATCTTGAAAAGTAAATAATGATTTCTGAAATAGATTTTATAAACCTAGGCTTTCATGTATCAAGGTCACTTAATAAAATAAGGTATTATGAGCATTTTTCTATGCAAGTTCCATTTAAACCTTCCATGCACATGATTATTTATCACTGAGGTCTGCAGCCACCAACGAAGTCTGAAAATAATTCATTTCTACTTCATTTCATTAAACAGGTGCATTACAAATATGAGGCAATAAATGGTGATTTTCATAACATTTAGCTCTTTCACAGGATGAATTGGCAGGAACTGAGAGTATCTGAAGGTTTAAGTCAATGAACGACTCTTTTCCTAATTATGAAAGATTTGCAAGAAGGGAGCAGCACGAGGAGGGCACGGTGACAGGACTAGGAGGAGCAGCTCAGCTTCCAGAACAGGAAATCTATTTGACTATCAATCTGCAAACTGTATTTTATTAAAAATGTAATTACCCACAGGACTCTTATTTGCAGAACCCATTGAAGGAATATTGACATTTGGAGCTGTGTTAAGGTCTCTGAAGTCATCACAGAGCACTGCAACCTTCCTTATCTGGTTTCATGTTTGTGGAAGTTTTCTTCTCCTCAAAGGGCACGAAGACCAGGAGGAAACTGCTGTGTGACAACAGCTCCTCATGTAGGTTATCAGAAAAGGGAATAAAAGGCTCAGGGTCTTGGGATCCCTTGTTTGCCTCTTTCTCAGCCCCTTTCCATTCTACGCCAAAACCTGGGGCCGGCTTCATGGGTAGGTGTGCAACTTGGGCACACAGCCCTGGGCTCTGAGGGGTCCCATGTTTGCTTTAAAATTCTCTTAGCCTTTAAATTCTTCATAATTTTTGAACAAGGGACCCCATGTTTTCATTTTTCACAGGGCCCCACAAATTATAATTATGTAACCAATCCTGCCAAGGCTCACCACCTACATGCACACACACGCACACGCACACGCACGCACGCACACACACACACACACACCACAGACATCTCCTCCAAGCCCTTGTCATAACCACTTGTTCTCATCCCTATTAGGTCAAAATGGTGGAATACTGGTTGGAAATCAGAGGTCAGGATGAGCTGTGCGGTTCAAACCCTCCTTCTTCCTATGAACTCTGTGACCGTGATTTCCTCATCTGTATAATGAAGATAACATTCATCCCACTTCACAGGGTTGATATGAGAATTCAATAAGGTAAGTCACGCAAAGCGATGAGAGGTGAGCACTCCTTATAGATAAGTGCTCTTTCCATGGTAATTATGACATGATGAATGGGAAGAGAAGAGGGAGAAAGACCAGTGCCTCGTCTCTGCCCTCCCAGGCTGAGTTCACTGGCCTCTCCTCATTTAAAGAACCACACTGAGGGACTTCCCTCGTGGTCCAGTGGGTAAGACTCCACGCTCCCAATGCAGGGGGCGCCGGTTCAATTCCTGGTCAGGGAACTAGATCCTGCATGCATGTCGCAACTAAGAGTTTGCATGCCAAAACTAAGAGTCCACATGCTGCAACTATGAAGCCCGCATGCCACCACTAAGAGTCCACATGCCTCAACTAAAGATCCCTCATGCCGCAACTTAAGAGTCGACATGCAGCAACTAAAGATCCTGTATGCCACAACTAAGACCCAACGCAGCCAAAATAAATAAACAAATAAATAAATCTTTTAAAAAATAAAATAAAATAAGGAACCACATTGAGTACAGCATGACTGTCCTACCCAAAATACAGCATTTCCTACACTTCAGACAGTCAGGTACCACTTTCAGGATTTTCACTCTGTCGACCACTTCCACCACTGACTTAATAGATTTGTTCATATAAACCTGCTCTTTTAAGTGAAATCGTTTTGCCTTACAAATAAACTTTCTATCACTACCATAAGTGGAAAACAGTATCCCATATCAAAAAGAGAACAGTTAACATTTTTAAATGTTTATTCACATGTCACACAAAATCCTCTTAGATATCACCAGTGGCACCCACATTGACCTTGTTTCCACTTCCCCTGGGGTCTCTAAGTGTAGCAACTGTGGTCTCACTTCTATTTCACCAGCTAGAGAGCAGTGCACTGTGAACAGCAGGTTCAAACTGATAAGAGTGATAGCCCCTTACAAAGATGCCCACACTTTGCCTGGGGGCTTCCTAAGGCCCTAAAACCTTTACATCCTAAAGGCAACTGATTTCTTCAAGGCAGCATTTCTCAGAATGTGACCTGAAAACCACCTGCATCAGAGTCACCCAGCGAGCTTGCTAAAAAGGCAGATTCCCGAGCCCCAGTCTGCACCTACTGAATCAGAACCTCTGCACATAAAGTATAGCCTAGTGAAAGAACCTTAGGCGTTGATGTATAGCAGTAGTAAAAGCTGTACTAAAAACAACTAACACTTAATTGTGTTCTTCATACGTACCAGGAATTACACTAAGCATTTTACATACATTATCGTACTTAATGGGGACTGAACAAGTCTATGCGGTAGGCACTTGCCAAAGTCACAGAACTATTAAGCGGCAAAGATGGGATTTAACCCAGGTATCCCAACTCGAGAACCGAACTCTTAATGACCATACTGTAATCCTGGGGAGAAGGAAAGCCTCTAGAGAGAGGTCTTACCCATGGACCCATCTATGGATCTTTGGGTCTCATCATGTATTTTTCAGTTTATACAATAAGACCTGCTTGCAGTACAGTCATTATCCAAGCAGAAAGCATCACCAAAAAATGCTACTGAAGCTCACTGTGTGCATTCAAACCACATCCTTGTCAAAGTTGCCTGGATACATTTTGAATAAGAAAGCATCCTTAATTATAAAGGGCATGGGGACCTTCATTACTTGGAAGAGCAAAGCCGCCCCTTTCAGATTGAGAAAATCCTGCTGAGGAAGCCAGGGTCACTTACCTCTAAGAACTGGGAGAAGATTCTCATAAGTGAGCTCTCCCAACCTGAGGTAGTGAGTTCCCTGACCCTGCAGGTGAACAAGGAAGGGCTAAACAACCACTGTCTAGATACTCTAGAGGAGATTTCTGCTTCAGCTGGGGAACTAAAGTGGATCAACTCCTGCGATCTCTTCCAAATCTAACTATCCAGGATTCTGTGATTTTGCAACTAGTAAAAAGAAAATCGATTTAAGACATTGTTCAAAATAGATGCATCTGTGTTCTGCTCTAAAAAGAAAAAGGAAGAGGAGGAGAGGGAAAAGGAGGAGGAAAGGGGAGGGGAGGGGAAGGAGGAAGAAGAAAAAGAGAAAAGGAAAACAACCGGCTGGTGTTAGGAATCATTCAAGTCTCATGAACACAAGAGCAGTGCAGACCAGGTACAGGCATGGCTGGGCAGGCACATTATTAATCATGAGTGAAAAGGAAAACGAGAAACTGAGTTGGGCGACATCCATCATGGAAATGTTTAGTGTAGTATGGTTCCTGCTCAAGCCCTGACATGGGAATTCATAGTTCAATGCCCAGTGGAAACATGTACCTTAGCAAAAGCTGAAGACCATGTGCATCTCTTATTCTACACAATTATCCTCTTGACGGTGGCAAGAGAGATTTTTAAATAAATAAATAAGAATGTAACACTGCCTGTTCTTGAGTCTTCTGATTTAATTCTGCCAAAGGGATGGAAGCCATCTTCATGTAAACTAGATTAGTACATCCGTGATGGACAGGTGTTGCAGATATGAATGTGTGGAGCAGAAAAGAGTCAATTTTGAAATAACCACCAAGAGGAGAAAGTCCTCGAATGAGTCCCTTTAGTGTTTTTCTGTCATTGTGAACTTGGTTTGGATGCTTTGTTTAGAATCGCAGATGAAAAACTACATATAAGCCATGTTCCCAGGGCGGCTGCTAGGCTGGACATTTCAAGACGGTTAAAAGTCACTTTACGAACAAATTGTTGTGAATACACAAGTCATCCCTCTGTGCCAAAGGCTTTTATGTGACTCAAATAGCTTTTATAGGTGATAATAATGAGCCTGGCCATTCTTTTTCTCCTTGTTAGTATTTTTGTTCACTTAGCTAATTCTTTAGCTACTTGCCGTGCTGCTGCCAGGTTTTTTCTTTCTGCAATTTTCTCATTTGTTAATTTCTGATTTAACTATTTAAGGTATGAAACATTTAGAGTTACTTTGCAGAAATGGGGTTATTTGAGAGGTATATTTTCTGAGATCTTTGCATATCCTTTGGATCCCTTGGTCAAAGAATTCCGTCTTCTCTGGAGATAAAATTCTTGGGTCTTAGCTGAATTCTCGTGGAACTCTGGAGGTCTTATCCATGTTCTTCTGATGTTAGTTATTTATAGGGAGAAAACTGAAATAACTTGATTCATGTCCTTTTAAAGTAACTTCTTTTGTTTTCTCTAATTTCCTGTTTGAAGGCTTGTAGAACTCTCTATTCATCCTGAAATATAAATTCCTTACCAGGATTTGCCTTGCCATAGATTCTATATTTAAGATTTGCCTGAAAAACCCATGAAACACTCACTTCCCATCCAAGTATCTTTTAGCTTGGGGAAGTTTTATTCTATTATGCCGTCAATCATTGCATATAATCTGTTGGTTCTATAACTTTCTTCAAAAATTTCTATTATTTGTAGGTTAACTTGTGAGCTCTGGGTTTAGATCTCTCCTCCCTTTTCCTCCTTATCACCTTCCCCTGCATTCTGGAGGACTTTCTAAAATGTATCCCCTGGGGCTTCCCTGGTGGCGCAGTGGTTGAGAGTCCGCCTGCCGATGCAGGGGACACGGGTTCATGCCTCGGTCCGGGAAGATCCCACGTGCCGCAGAGCGGCTGGGCCCGTGAGCCATGGCCGCTGAGCCTGAGAGGCCACAACAGTGAGAGGCCCTAGTACTGCAAAAGAATAAAAAAATAAAACGTATCCCCTGTTCCTGATTAAATTTTCTACTGTGTGGATTCTACTTTTCCTGCTTCCAATCAATAATCCTGGTTATGATTTTTGTTTCTTTGTACTTCCTTTTTACCCCAGACATTTAAAGAAATGATACCCTCTTTTTTTCTCTTATTCAGAATAAATTATCTCCTAAATTTTGTTTCTGTTCGTTGGCAGGTTTATTCTTTCCTCTGAGTCTCTGCCATTTCACTCTCTTTCCGTCTGGCTACATGTTTTCTCCCTACTAAGATCTTTATTGGGGGGGATGCTTTCATGGGTTTCTGTGCCATCTCTATGACTTGATCTTTCTTGGTTCTGGTTTAGACAAGACACAGTTTTATATATGTGTGTGTGTGTGTGTGTGTGTGTGGAGTGAGAGAGAGAGTGTCTCTTTTAAATCCTATGCTCATGGAGAACATGGAAATCTTAACGAGATGAAGCAGTTCAGCCTGAAGGATGGCAGAATATGCCACTCCAAAATATGACACTTTGGCATAAGGATTATTTTGAGCTTAAGGCATTTTAAAAAGCTGGGGCAAAGAGGGCATTCTAATCTCCCCTTTTCTTCCTAAAGACAGGAGATTAAAAACTCACATGCTGGGCTTCCCTGGTGGCGCAGTGGTTGAGAGTCTGCCTGCCAATGCAGGGGACACGGGTTCGTGCCCCGGTCCGGGAAGATCCCACATGGCGCAGAGCGGCTGGGCCTGTGAGCCATGGCCGCTGAGCGTGCGCATCCGGAGCCTATCCGGAGCCTGTGCTCCACAATGGGAGAGGCCACAACAGTGAGAGGCCCGCGATCTGCAAAAAAAAAAAAAAACAATAAAAACCTCACATGCGAAAGATACCCTCCCTCTACCAGGAGAAAAGTAACATTTTTCAATGGGGAATCAGAGCTGAGAGAATTCTGTACAGACTTTGTTAAAATAATTCTTACCTACCTTCAGCCTCTCCACATAGTTTATTTTTCCACAATTGCCACTCTTTGTTCAAATTAGCACAAAAACATTCCAGTTTTGCTGCTTCTTTGGGTCTTCGTTTTCTTATTAGGGCTCCCTTGTCACATAAAACTTCTATTAAATACATTTGTATGTTTTCTCCTGTTAATCTGTCTTATGCCATTTTAATTCTTAGATCCAGACAAAACAGAGAGGATGGAGGTAAAATTTTGTTTCTCCTTCAAGTTAAAGGTTCTAAACTTGAATGCCTGCAAGGTCAAGAGAGAAGTTGAAAGCAAGGAAGCAGAGGGACATATGTCCTGACCAGAAAGGTTAAAACTCAGTACTACTCGAAAATCTAGATATTTCAGGACTTCCCTGGTGGTCCAGTGGTTAAGAATCTGCCTTCCAATGCAGGCGACGCGGGTTCAAGCCCCCCTGGTCGGGGAACTAAGACCCCACATGCCACGGGGCAACTACTGAGCCCGCGTGCTCCGGAGCCCTTCTGCCACAACTAGAGAGAAGCCTGTGTGCCGCAATGAAGAGCTCATGCGCCGCAATGAAGAGCCCATGCCCCACAATGAAGAGCCCACGTGCTGCAGCGAAGAGCCCACGAGCCATAACTAAAGACCCGATGCAGCCAAATAAGTTAATTAACTTGCAGCCAAATAAATTAACTATTTTTAAAAAACTAAAAAGAAGACAATCTAGATATTTCAGCAATAAATCCAAATGTTTACATATTAACAACTAATTGGGAAATTTTTAAAAACATGGTACAAGCCACGCAACACACGTATGTGTACTAGATTCAGCCTGGGGGCTGCCCGCTGATATCCACTGAGTTAACAAACCCTGCTAAGCTGGGTTTCTGTTAAGCAGACCCACACAGGCTCTCCCCTTACACCTCAGGGACAAACATCCTCAACTAGTAGGGCTGAGAAAGGGCTTCCAGTATAAACTGTGGGAGGTGGGGGTTAGATTTCAAAATATTTGTGGTCTCTTCCAGCCTTAGATCTAAGTTTCCTTGACCCTCTCACTCCACTTGCGAGTCTCCCACTGGCATCCTGGACCACTGACTAAAGTCCTGTCCCTGCCCCATGGTTAGTCTCAGGGGCAAATATTATTAATCTTATTTTATGTCTTTCCTTCCGCAAAGCACTTCTCTACCTTGTGTTTTAACTCTCTTAATATTTGTCACTCTAGGTGCTATCATATCAACATGGAATCAATATAAAATGTATCAATGAGATATATTACATTCTTTTTCTCTATCAAGCCTTTGAAAATATCTCCTTGCAGATTTTCTTTGTTTTTCCTGGTCAGATCTGAAACTGGCTTTTGATAAATATTTACTAAAAGTATAAAAGTATTTATGAAAGGTATGTTTCTGCTTATCTTAGACAAAAAGAATGAACTTTCCAGTTACCCATTTTCCATACATAAAGGATGAAGTACATTTCCACATCCAGTCTCCCATAAAATCAGCATCTGAGCCCCAAATGCCGATGTGCAGCCAGTGGTCCCAACCGTGGAAGCCTTGGACGGTTAGCGCCTTCCACAGTTACCAACTGTGTCTGGCACCACCTGCTGGCCATTCACTGAATCCCTAAAGGTGTCCCTAAAGATGAACCAGAATCCATTCGCCTGCAAGAGCAGAAATATCCTTAAGACCAACATTCAAAGGCTCAGATGAACACAATGGGAAGTTCTTTCCAAGAAAATCTCCTCTCTGCTCTGCTCATCTTTCCTCTGCTTTCTGGGGTCAAAACTTTCTCTTTTTGGGACTTCCCTGGCACTCCAGTGGTTAAGATTCCACGCTCCCAATGCAGGGGGTGCGGGTTCAATCCCTGGTTGGGGAACTAAGATATCACGTGCCACAAGGCAAAACAAACAAACAAACAAACAAAAACTTCCTCTTTGTTCATAAATGTAGCCACTGTGTTGTGCATGGTAAAACACAACTACGACACCACCTTCACCACCTAAGCAGAGTTTAAGTGGCCTACACTTCATGACCTCACAACAATCCAGAAGTAGAAGAAGCTGTACTGGGAGCTGTATTGGATGAACCTGTGTCCAATTCCTCACCACACCATTCCCTAGCCCCATGGCCTTGATAAAGGAACTCTTCCCTTCAGCGCCTTTAGTGAGTGCTAGCTCACTACACACAACACTCGTCTCCAGCTCTCAAATCCTATAAAGCTGTGACTCTTAGTGCCAGGCCTTCCGGTCACCATCCAGACTCATGCTGTCCAATACGGAAGCCACCGGCCACACCTGACTAGAGAACTTGAAATATACTAGCCCAGACTGAGATGCGCTGTAAATGCAACACACACACTGAATTTCAAAGGCACAGTATAAAAAAAGAATATAAAATAGCACGTTCATAATTTTTATTGTTGATTACATGTTGATATGATGGTATTTTAAATATATTGGGTTAAACAAAATGTTATTCAAATTAATTCCACCAGTTCTTTTTTATTTTTTTATTGAAGTACTAGAAAATTTCAAATTGCATCCATGGTTCGTGTTGTATCTCCACTGGACAGCATCAACTAAACAGTTAAATGTTTAAAGCTCATGGTTATCTTATGTATCAGCAGAAAGAAGAGCATTTCTATCACTAGGATCTTTTTAACTTACCTATTTTTCTCTTTTCTGTATGAGTCTCTGTGATAAATAAAAAATGCCTGGGACTCCTGTTCACCGGATGGTCACTTTTGTCTGTCAGCACCTTTGAATCTTTTTTTTTTTTTTTTTTTTTTAGCACCTTTGAATCTTGAAGATGGTCTTCCTGGAGCTAGAGTCGGCCTGCCCGGGAAATCTTGTGAAATTTCAACAGTACATCTTAAAGAGGTGTGAGATATGCTGGGAGGAGCTCTGATCCAGAGATAAATATATGGGATTAGGAGAAATTCCAGGAGAACTATATATGACCCTTATGCTTATGAAAAATGTTCTCTCATGCTGGTAGTCAAAGAAAGAGAAAGTAAAACATGAGATCTTGTTTTTAGCCTATCAAGACACAGACTTTTTAAAAAATTACAGTCAGAGTTGGCAAGGGTGTATGGAAATCAGTACATTTATTCCCTGCCTGGGGGAGCTGAAATTTACACAGCCTTTCCAGAGGGTAACTTAGCAATATGGAAAAATGGCCTTAAAATTGTGCATGCGCCCTCTGAGCCAGCAATTCTACCTCTAGGGATTTCATCTAAGGCAATCATCATTGCTGTGCACAATAACTTGTCTGTAAGGACATTCATTCGTTTGAAAATTATAACCAAAACCACACCAAACCAATGAATTTTTTTAAATAAGGCATACTGAATATATGAATAGTATGTTGCTTTTAAAAATTGTGTTACAGAATATTTAATGATAAACTCCTCCTCCCCTCTCCCCCATCCATACTCCTTAGTTCAGTCTATGTGATCTTTTTATGGTGAAGCAGATAACATCGCTCCCCCATAAAGCCCTTCCCAGCCTTCACTGGTTATGAGGATGAAGTCCCTTGTCTGTATAACGGCCCTGGGGATCCAGGCCTGCCTCCCTCTCCAGCTTCAGCTCCGGCCAGCCTCCCGACCTTGCTCTCCCTGCACTGGCCACAGGGGCCCTCTTTCAGCCTCACAGCCCTGCAAAGCTCTTGCTGGCTCTGGGTCTTCACTCACATCGCTCTGATTGGAAGCTGCCTGCACCCTGCCCCGCTCTTTTCCTGGCAAAGACATGGTCACCTTAGAAGACTGTTTTAAACACTTCCCCAGAAAGCTATTCCCTAACCTCTCCGTCTAATCAGGTCCCCTTGTTTCCTGCCTCCCTGCATATTCTTTTTTCTTCCTCTCACTTCTCACAGTTTCTGACTCTGCATTTATTCCTATGATTATTTGTTGAATGCCAGTCTCCCCACCTGACTACAGGACTTAGCTCACACCTGGCATGTAGAAGCTCCATAAATGTATGTTGAATAAACGAATGATATTATAATCAGTAAAAGGCAGGCTACAGTAAAATAAGTCAGAGAAAGACAAATACCATCTCACAGGTAGTAGCTAAAAAATTAAAAAATAAACAAATAAATAAACGTGAATTTAGATACAGAGAACATATTGGTGGTTGCCAGAGGCATGGTGAGGGATGAGCAAAATGGGTGAAGGTGGTCAAAATAAAATAAGTAAGTCCTGGAGATGTAGGTACACCACGGCGACTATTGTTAATAACATTGTACTGAATATTTGAAAATTTCTAAGAGAGTAGATCTTAAAAGATCTCATCACGTGGAAAAAAATTTTGTAACCATGCATAGTGATGGATGTTAACTAGACTTACTGGGGTGATCATTTTGCAATATATTCATATGTTGAATCATTATGTTGTACACCTGAAACTAATATAATGTTATATGTCAATTATATCTCAATAAAAAAGACAAGTTATTAAATGGCAGCTGTAATAGGATTTCATATCAATAAAAATATGTATATGTATATAATCATAACTTACCGGGGCATAGGAATAAAAAAGAACAGAAGAAAATCCAAGCTGTTAACAGCAACTATCTCTGTGTCATGATTTTACTTTTCTTCTTTTATCCAGACCTTCTACAGGGAACATATCTAACTTTCAAAATCAAGAGAACATTTATTTGTGAAAAAATATAGAAAGCCAAAGCAATCTTGAGGGAAAAAAACAGAGCTGGAGGAATCAGACTCCCTGACTTCAGACTATACTACAAAGCTACAGTCATCAAGACAATACGGTACTGGCACAAAAACAGAAATATAGATCAATGGAACAGGATAGAAAGCCCAGAGATAAACCCATGCACCTATGGTCAACTAATCTATGACAAAGGAGGCAAGGATATACACTGGAGAAAAGACAGTCTCTTCAATAAGTGGTGCTGGGAAAACTGGACAGCTACATGTAAAAGAAGGAAATTAGAACACTCCCTAACACCATACACAAAAATAAACTCAAAATGGATTAAAGACCTAAGTGTAAGGCCAGACACTATAAAACTCTTAAAGGAAGACACAGGAAGAACACTCTTTGACATAAATCACAGCAAGATCTTTTTTGATCCACCTCCTAGAGTAATGGAAATAAAAACAAAAATAAACAAATGGGACCTAATGAAACTTAAAATCTTTTGCACAGCAAAGGAAACTATAAACAAGATGAAAAGACAACCCTCAAAATGGAAGAAAATATTTGCAAACGAATCAACGGACAAAGGATTAATTGTCAAAATATATAAATAGCTCATGCAGCTCAATGTTAAAAAAACAAACAACCCAATTAAAAAATGGACAGAAGACCTAAATACACATTTCTCCAAAGAAGACATATAGATGGCCAAGAGGCACATGAAAAGCTGCTTAACATCACTAATTATTAGAGAAATGCAAATCAAAACTACAATGAGGTATCACCTCACACAGGTTAGAATGGGCATCATCAGAAAATCTACAAAAGAACAAATGCTGGAAAGGGTGTGGAGAAAAGGGAACCCTCTTGCACTGCTGGTGGGAATGTAACTTGATACAGCCACTATGGAGAACAGTATGGAGGTTCCTTAAAAAACTAAAAATAGAATTACCATATGACCCAGAAATGCCACTACTGGGCATTTAGCCAGAGAAAACCATAATTCAAAAAGACACATACACCCCAATGTTCACTGCAGCACTATTTACCATAGCCAGGTCATGGAAGCAACCTAAATGCCATTGACAGACGAACGGATAAAGAAGATGTGCAACGTATATACAGTGGAATATTACTCAGCCATAAAAAGGAACAAAACTGGATCATTTGTAGAGATGTGTATGGACCTAGAGACTGTCATACAGAGTGAAATAAGTTAGAAAGAGAAAAACAAATGTCATATATTAACGCATATATATGGAACCTAGAAAAATGGTACAGATGAACTGGTTTGCAAGGAAGAAATAGAGACACAGATGTAGAGAACAAACGTATGGACACCAAGGGGAGAAGTGGGGGTTGGGGGGTGGTGGTGGGATGAATTGTGAGATTGGGAGTGACATATATACACTAATATGTATAAAATAAATAACTAATAAGAACCTGCTGTATAAAAAATTTAACTTAATTTAATTTAAAAAATAGTAAAAACTAAAGCCCTGGGTCTGAATTTCCATTCTTAACAACAGTTTGATCTTGGGAACACTCAGCTCCTCACAGACTCTTCCTTATAAATGGGGGTAACAATACCTCCCCTAATTATCTCAAAGAAGAATTAACAGAATAATGTATATTTAAAATTTTGAACACATTTCAGTAATTACTTTTGGAGCATGAGAGGCAAACTCTGTGCAGGGTGATGGGCATTTGCCCAGTGGTTGTGTAATTTGCAAATATCACAAGGAGTTGACAATTCTTTGAGTAGCTGGAACCTGAGCCTTTTGACCAGCATATTGACAGTTGTCACCACCCAGCAAGGTGGAAGTTGGAGGCCTTGGAATGCAGCAGGAGAGCCCACCATGGGAAGAAAGGTGGGAGGAATTTCAAAGAAACAGGGACATCTCCTCTCCTTTCCCCAAGTCCAAATGCTAGGAAACAGAGGGCCTCCAGAACCCCAGCATGAGTTTCCAGCAGATGTCAGAAGAGCTCAAGTTGAAACACGGAGTTACTGGGAGAGGTGGCATTTTTCATGCTGAATAACTCAACTTGGTAGACTCTTTCTGCATGCTCTTGGCAAAAATCCAAGCGATTATGGGCATTGTCTTTGGGTTCTTTCTCCTCAACTTTTGCTTACTGATGTAACTTCAGAGAAGAGCTACTCTGACTCTGATAGAAGAAGGCAGCTCACCCAGCTTATCCCATAAATATTTATCTAGTATTTATAATGTTAGGCACTATGCTAGGAGCAGAGGCCAAAACGGATGAACAAAGCAGTACATGATCTTTTGGTCATAAAGTTCCCTCAACCTCCCCCAGCACTGCCCACTTCATAACTCCTTGCTTTATGTCCCTACTCTACCCATTTTAGCATTGATCCCTCTGAACTGCATCCACTCACCTTAGAGCCTATCCCCATTCACCTTCAATCTCCTTGAGAACACAGATCCAACTCTGAATCCACATCTGTAGCACAAGTCTGTTATATATGGTGCTCAGTGAATGAGCAAATGAACAAATGATCTAATTGCCTGAATAATTTCATAAGCAAATGCCAATAAAGTGGTGAAGATTGCCTAGAAAGCAAATGTTCAACAAGGCTTCATGCTTTGCAAACTGAATAGAAATATGTGCTATCTTTGCACGTGTGTCCTTTCTACAGTAAACAGGCTGGAGGTGAAAGAAAAAAGGTACAGGAAATAGGGAGCTGTTTCTTTGAGGCTCTCCCTGACACACAGGTATCTCTGGTACAGATGCTTCAGTGCCCCCAGAGAAGTTCACAGCTCACAGAATTCCAAGACACTAAGAGATCTTCCGAAGAGAAGTAACTGCATTTATTGAAGGATATCATCAAAGACCTAGGTCATCCCTACCCACAATTATCTGAACACAAGGTATAAAACTGCACAAAACTGGTAATATACAGTTGCTTACGTCAATAAGGGATACCCAGAATGGTGAGGGCCATATTCTGAAGAATGGGGAAAGAAATTAGAAGTGATTAACTCAGAAGAGACAAAATTCAAAGGAGGTGTAATAGCAGGCTTCAAATATCAGAATGACCAGGGTAAGAAAAGAGGTGATACTTTTTCCTTATGGCTCGCAAGGTCAAAGCTAGGCCCCATGGGTGGGTATGAGAGAGAGACAGGTCCTTGGCTCAAGAGAAAAGATACATGTCAGAAAATTACCATAAATGATGCAAGTTTGTAACTCAAGGTCAAAGGCAGTAACACAGAACAGAACTGCCTTTGAAACACTGCTTTCAAAGTTTACAAAAAGAGTGCTGGGTATGCATGCTGAGGATATAAAACTGAAGTATTTAGTTCCCTGTCTACTAGGAAAGACTGCTAAACCTAACATCCTATGTGAGTGCTCTTCTCAAATTGATGGACTTGTGGCCCTCTGAATGAGCCTTGGCTTTTCAGCACCTTACCTTGCTCATAACAGCTCTACTTAGCTTGAATGTACTTTTGACCTATTCAAGTCCACAAGGCCCAGCTAACATCTCTGGAATGAAGTGTCCATGGGTCACTGTGGGCCACAACAATCCAACCATTCTTCAAAACTCTCATCACCAGGGTCCCTCTACTTTGACGTTTTTGTACTTGTCATTTCAACTGTTCAAGGATTCATGTTTTGCCCTCCAATTAGATTCTAGTCTCCTTAAAGGAAGATGCTATATGCTTTTAATCTACAGGGACCAACAGGCCCTCAGGAAATGTCTACGGATCTGGTGCTGCTGGATTCAAGCCAGAGAATGGCGGGAGCCCATTCTGTCAAGGTCTTGAAAAAAATCTGTGTTTTTTCAGCTCAGCATTTGCCATCCATCACAGAGGAGACTGAAACAGAAAGAAGTCAAGTAAAGTACAAGGTCATGTGCAGGAGCCCCGTTCTCCAAGGTTGCAACGTTCTTTCCCTCTCTCCAAACAACAGACCAGATGGTCTCCTAAATCTTGGCTTTTGTGGTTTAACTCTAATTACAATGTTACTTAGCAATGAGTTCAGTGATTCAAAATAACTAGTAGATTCTTTCCAAGGAGTCGAGCTTTTTTTCCAGCTCTCACTATGAATAGGGTGGCTTTGTCATCAGCCCTGCTCTTGCTTCCTGTATTATAATTGCTTAGCTGTTTAGAAAATGAAACGAGCCCAAGACTACCAAGCCTAGCTGAAAGCTACAAGCGCTCCAGGAGACAGGATGTAGCAGCAGCCAGATGGCTAAGTAGCCCCCAATAAAACTGCAGTCCAACTGGGAGACTCAAATCAAAAAAGGCTCCTCAATTGTGCAAACGCCACATGCCAGGTGCTGAACTCAGAGGTGCACATGTGTTTGCCTAGTTGTTGTGGTTGAGAAGAAACCCTTACAAGTAAGTCCTTGGGATCATGAAGGTTGGAAAAAACTTTTCAAGGTCATCTGATCCAGACCTTTCCAAATGCACAAGGGCCCCATCAAAAGAGCTCACCCAGGGGCAGAGTCAAGATGGAGTACTAGGAGGATGCAGAATTTGCGTCTCCTCACAACTAGGGCACCTAACCAGGCACTGGTGGGGGACCACGGACACCTAAGGGGATGGGAGGAACCCCCAGGGACCGGGTAGGACATGGGGTGTGGGGGGGGGGGGT